>OX246749.1:10210086-10360086 GCA_945910005.1 Isoperla grammatica
CTTTAAGTAGCATAATTCTTAATTTTAAAGATATGACTTGAAGTAGCATAATTCTTTATTTTGAAGGTATGACTTTGTTAATTAAAACACTACACACTGACTTAGTTCCACTAGAATAAATTTACCTAATTCGTATCATTTAACAACGGTTAATTAGAGTAGCGTAGGCGGAGTGAATTTCTTAATTCAACTCAAACGGCGCTTTCTGTTTCATTTTGTGCGTTCATCTGTCAACGCGTATCTCACAAATTGTGTTTTCTTTTCGAATCTTTCTTTTCAATTTTACCGCCGTCATCCAACGGCCGCCAGATTCGCCCGTGTTGGCGCGAGTAACGCACTCTATCGCAGACTTAGGAAACTGTCTACGAGCGCGAGCCAGGCGGCCATGCAAGCTACCGGAATAACGCCCACATGGAACAAGGCCCACATGGAACAAGGCCCACATGGAATAACGCCCACATGGAACAAGGCCCACATTTTACGATCCCGAAGGTTGCATTGCCGTTGACCTTGATTATGCAAATCAGGTATGCAAATTAGGTGTGAGTAACGACTATCAAAACCAATATTAAACATTTGGCAACGCAGCATCGCTCGGGAAGCTTCGGGTTCGTAAAATGTGGGCCTTGTTCCATGTGGGCGTTATTCCATGTGGGCCTTGTTCCATGTGGGCCTTATTCCTTGTGGGCGTTATTCCGCGTCCCCGACCGGGCCCCTAGACCCACCTCTTCTTCGTTGGAGCTGGTCGGGAAGTTTGAGAGTCGGGGTGAGTGAGGTTGATTATGTGTTTTCTCGCATTCGGGGAGGGTTGGGGGGGGGGGGTACGCCGCTTTGGCTCCAATACTGGTGATATGCCATGGGTTACGAGATCGAGAGTACGAAAGCGGTACTGTTCTACTGCTAAGGGGGCTTATCAAGGTGTGCGTACTTGGGAGCATAATCTTGGTTGGGGCTGAGGTGTTCAGTTGCGTGACTGTAGCAACTAAGGAGCGCACGGAACGGCCCCTACAACTAGTGGAGTCTCAGGGCCCAATTGGTGCCACTCTTGCCAACGGTTGAGCTGTTGCCAAAGCGTGCATACTTGGGAGCACAATCTTGGTTGGGGCAGAAGGAGGTGTTCAGTTGCGTGAATGTAGCAACTAGGGAGCGCACGGAACGGCCCCTACAACTGGTGGAGTCTCAGGGCCCAATTGGTGCCACTCTTGCCAACGGTTGAGCTGTTGCCAAAGCGTGCATACTTGGGAGCACAATCTTGGTTGGGGCTGAGGTGTTCAGTTGCGTGACTGTAGCAACTAGGGAGCGCACGGAACGGCCCCTACAACTGGTGGAGTCTCAGGGCCCAATTGGTGCCACTCTTGCCAACGGTTGAGCTGTTGCCAAAGCGTGCATACTTGGGAGCACAATCTTGGTTGGGGCAGAAGGAGGTGTTCAGTTGCGTGAATGTAGCAACTAAGGAGCGCACGGAACGACCCCCTGCAATATACAACTTTTATCAATGCAAGCTACGTGAATAAAGCGATGTTAGATTCGAGCGCAGCGTTGTGTAAATTGACCCAACTTCACGAGGAGACTAATGGAAATCGAGTCCAAACAATTGCCAATACAGTTTCTAAGTACGTCTTCCATTACTTATCTGAATACAATGATGCATCTTCATTAACAATGGGCACAATACAAATGGGTTAAACCATAATATAAATGGACGATGGCCCAGTAAGCCAAAAATGCGGGCATATGAAAAGAAGAACATAATTTGAATCAACGTCAACGCGTCAAATATTGTATTCTTAACGCTCGTCAATCCACGCAACATTTCTATCATTGAAGTAGATGGTAATGGTAGGTAAGTGATTTCTGTAAATTGTAATGAAGGAAATTTCTTCTTTCACACGTGGGCATCCTGTTACTGTCGATTTAACTTGAAGCTAGCTACCCATTGCTAGCAGACATTGTCCCATGCTTTAGATTTTGTCTATGTCGAGTGTGTTTTTGTGAATTATAACTACTATAATGCCCCGTTTTGTATCAAGTAAGAGAAAATTCACTTTCAATCGGTTTACTACACCTAGACCTAGTTTTTCCGTTGATA
Source organism: Isoperla grammatica (assembly GCA_945910005.1). NCBI lineage: Eukaryota > Metazoa > Arthropoda > Insecta > Plecoptera > Perlodidae > Isoperla > Isoperla grammatica. The sequence continues at coordinate 10,212,176 of OX246749.1, forward strand.
CTATCGATGCAAATAAACGTGTAAACAATGAACAAACGTGCCGGCAGAGTCAAGGCCTAATCTCACTTCTGAATCCAAACTTCAAGGTGCTCCAAAGCAAAAGTTGTCAGACAGTATATAAACATTGATGAAAATCCCCAGGATAATAAACGACGTGAACACAATTTGATTATTGTTCTTTTAGTTATTTCCAATCTAATTCAAAGCGGGTAGGCGTGAATTAAATGCAGTGAAAAAAATTGTGTAAAGTTAGTTGAAGACATTATTAAGCAACCGAGGTACGACTATTTTGTACAGAAATTGTGAGTTCACTAAGTCCTCTACGACTTGAACTTGAAAATGAACTAGGCAAAGACTTGCGAAGTTAACCATTCGCTACGCACGCGGATTGCGATCTGTCGGTCAAGGGTGCAAAGTTGCACAAACTCTGGCTTCAATTATGAATACGCCTAATCCCTCCACTAGGCGAACACATTACACGACCATTGGACAAGACACAGAGGAGGTGGCAAGCAAAACTTCAACGAGATTAGTAGTAGCAGCGACTGAAGCTGTAGCTGAAAACCTCATTGGTGACGAGCCAGGTAGGTTTAGAGTAAAGACGGATATTCCCGTTGCACTAGACGGCTGTTGGCACAGACGTGGCCATCGGTCACTAGACGGTCAAGTCACAGCCACTTCGGTTGACACTGGAAAGGTAATACCAGCAAGTTGGCCGATTATGGTCAGTGGGGTGATCACGGTCATGGGATGCATGTTTCCATACTATCAAGTAATACATATGGTTTTTTAGATTCAAATTTCCCACATATTTGTTGTTTAACTCATGGATAATTTTGTGAGCATAGGTAGGTAGTATTCAATAACCTCATTTCCGGCGGTCCGCCATTGTAGAGTACCATCCTTGCATGATCCTGGTTTGTTTACAATGGCAAGTAAGAGGAAGAATACAGTATTTCTCGAAAACTATTCCAAAGGTTTGTTTAGGAAAGATTTGGAACGGTATTTACTAGAAGTGGGTATGTGCGGAGTCGATCCCCACACGCTTGACGTGGCGGGCTCGTCGGCTTCGCCAGAAGAAGGCCAAGTGTCACACATGGTGACGTAACCAATTACTGTAGCTACTATTTTCCACAAACTCCTCCGTGACATTGGAGCAGATGAAGTGATACAAATCCATGGATGCAACACAACAAGGGCATGAGCAAGCTTCAAGCGAGCATTACTTATAAAGTTCCGAGATCTTCTCTAATTCGTAAGCTCCCTTCTGCAGTCGATACACGAACAATGGGTCCAGAAACAATCCTCATCACAGTAGCGGAGGAGTCGATAGAAAAGTGGGTGCTCGACCTGGCCCGAAAGGGGTTGCCCACACACCGCCACCATCTCCTCGACACCGTACAGCTTCTCATGAAGAAATGCAACAGAGAAACCCCTTTTAAAGACGGGATTTGAGTGGTTTCCCCTTTATATACTTAAACATTTTTACCACTTGCTCTAAGACTGATTTAAGTTCATCTCCGATGGTCTTAGAAACCAGCGCTTCACGATGCAAAAAACAACGCGTTGTGATAATCTTCGTTGTGATAATCACCAAAATATCCAATCCAAACATGTTCCTCCAATGTTGGGCACACAAGCTCAACTTGGTGTCGGCTTTGAGGTCAAACAAGCTCCCAGAGTTATATCGTTGTGTTCAAAGTACCAACATGTTGTTCCTAAACACAAGAAAACGAAACCACAGGTATATTTCTTATTTGAAGGCAACATACCCTGATGGTAATAAAAAGCTCTCCTCTTTACATCTCCAGTTATGACCAGGTTGAGTTCTTGGTACAAATCTGCAATCTACCTTAAGATTATTTGACAGACCTAGCAGTTTTTTGCAGGTCATTAGATGAAGAGTCTGCAGCTGTGAAATACAGTACTTTCAGTCTCTGAAACAAGATGAAATCTCAACGATCGAATCAATGGCCACTTTTCCCTCGGAATTCGGTCAAGATTTGATCGACACCATCGAGACCCTGAAAGGAAGTAAATAGCCATACTCGCACAAGTTAGCTGTTAAGGTTTAAGTTGGTGAGTGATGGCCACTTTGGTGAGAAAACCAAGGAAAAGATAGCGAAACTTTCCACTACATTACAGAAATCTGTATTGAAAACCAAACTGAAACATGTTGGCTTGAAATGTACAACCAAGCTAACCCAGCTAGTAGCCGAAGATCCTGCGAAGAAGTTTGTTCAGACCTGTTCAACGGACGCAACGTGAAGACTAACACTGTGGACGGCCATTGGCTTCATAAGCTATGTCGGTACACCTGCTAAAATAACTTTCATCATCCGAATTTCTACAAGGCTATTATGCTGCATTCCAGGCTAGAGTAGTGACTATGGAAGAAGAAGAGCACGTTGACATTGTCCAAGTTTTGCTTAGTCTTATACCCTGTTCACATTACAGTCCTTAACTATAATTACCACGTTAGCTCCAGTTATCAAGGCTATGTGAACGAACGCAGTTAGGCTTAACTACAGTTAGTGGGGTAACCGAATTCCTACAACTCAGTTAAGCATTTAACTGCGTTGACTTCAAGGTCATTGCCCGGTCACCGCCATGCAAACACGAACATGCCGCCATTTTTAATAATACAGGCTGTGAACGGTGTATCTTGTCTACGGCATCATAACCTAGAAAAGTGAACAAATTTCGAAATGTCTTCATGCGCGAGTTCCTGTTCGGCGGAGGAAATTGCAAAAGAAAAAAAAACGACAAACGGACTGGTCAGACCATGAGGTGTTGATTTTAATCAACGTGTGGACAGAATATCTAGAGGAACTGAGGTCCACTAAACCGAATAAGAGTCTATATGAAAATTGCGTCTGATCTCTCCGAGGCAGCAGACTGCAGGGCGCGCACCCATGAGGAGATCAAAAACAAAATTGGGAACTTGACCAGGGACTACAGGTAAGCTATGTGCAGTACAATAATAATAGTTACTATATTCTAATACTATGTGAAAACATGTTTCATGCCAGACCTAATGCAGGTCTAGGATTCAGAGCCACACCAAGTCTAGCCTACTCATTCTAGTGTAGAGGTAGGCTGGGCCTAGCATAACAGCTAGCCTACGGCCTATGCAAAGTCTAGTATAGGTCCTTGGCCCTAGTCTAGTTGCATGGGTTCCCAAGGCTAGCATCCTATTATCACAGCTATGCCAAGCCTGGTTGGCTATTTGTGGGTTTACATAATTAATTTTACGTTTGTTTCGTCTCCTAAATTTGTAACTGTTTAAAGCCTGCAATGTTTAAAATGATAGCATAATATCATAGTTTCTAACATTTATTCCTCTCTACTTATAGGCGTGAGAAGGCTCGCATGGTATCTGGAGCCAGTCCATCGGTATGGAAATTCTTCCACCCGATGAATGAGCTGTTGGGTGGGTTGCCAGCCAACAACGACAGTTTAGTGGAAGACTCATTGACCTTGGCCAATCAGAATGCTGAGGTGGGTATTATTAAATTGTCATGCCCAAAAATATGATAAGAGAAAACTGATAGCTCTGTAGGCTTGCTGGGGGTACTTGCCAATCATTAGTTTAAATGCGACTCGCAGAGTGTGATCCTAGGTTGGGCCAGCTTTACCGAGTTAGTTAACCTTTCAGCAACTTAGTTATTGAGTTCCAGTTCCAATCAACTGTGGTAGAATGGACGTCATTTTGCGATTATTTGTCACTAATAGAATTGCTATTTTAAAAGAGATGCTCAATCTATATACATATTGGGCATGATAATAGGTCACTTGTGTTCCTCATATTGCGGCTTGACATTACAAGCCTTCAGCCTCGACCCAGTCCCAGGTATCTGTGCTATCACACTGAAAATGATTACATTTTTATATATTTTTATAGATTGTCTTTGAAGAGGAGACAATCATGGAGGAGAGATGCCTCAGTCTCTGCAGAAGATGCTAGCCTTGATCACTCTGCAACTGAGTCCCCAACACCTGCAGTTTTTACTCGTGCCCGGGCCCGTAGGCAACCGAAGTGTGGAGCCAACGATGACCTGACGGGTATCCTGAGGGAAATGCTGGTGGAGCAAAAAAGGGCCAATCGGCTAGCAGAAGATGCAGAGCAGCGGGCGCACAAGCTCACGGAACAAGCTATTCCCTTCCGCAGTGGAATGCAAGGCCGAAAGGACGTGTTTTGTCTTTCCATGTGTGAAGCTAGGATGTCGCAGATGTGCTGAAATGTAGCCCGGTCCATTTTATATTTTTTATTAATGGGCTTAACGTCTCATATTAATGCAACGATGGCTAATCGAGACGATGAGCGGGTGATAATGAAGATGAGAAAGATGATAATGAAGAATAAAGCCACATCCGAATCAGATCCATTGTACGTCGCGTCAGTCGTCATACGGGAGTCCAGCAAGGGAGGGCAGGGCCAAGTGGGAGGAGAAATATTCAGTGAGACAGTGGGGGGGAAAGGGACAGTGTCTCCTTTTGTCGCCTCTTACGACTAGCAGAGTCACTCTGGGCCTATTCTACCCCATGGAACAAGCTATTCTCTTCCGCAGTGGAATGCAAGGCCGAAAGGACGTGTTTTGTCGTTCCACGTGTGGAGCTAGGATGTCGCAGATGTGCTGAAATGTAGCCCGGTCCATTCGGAAATTTCTTTTCCATAGAGAGTCTGACCAATTGTGAACTACATAATCCCACCAATGTTCGCTTCTAGGACGTATCCACAGTAATCTACCGTTTGTACGTGTCTTCCGATCACTTTTTGAGGTTAGGTATGACAACGCTCTTGCTGCAACTGCCGATGCATAACTGCGCCTCCCAATCAGCGTTCAGATTTTCAACCTCAACCTGTCGTTCCTTGGCGAGTTGTTTACATATTATTTTGAGGTTACGATGGACATAAGAACAATGTCGAAGGCTTTCTTGAAAGAATATATTGAAATCTATAGAACCGAACCATGTTTGTGGAAAATTAAATCAAAATAGTACAGTAACCGAGATATGAAGTTAAGGGCATATCACAAACTTCTTATAAAATTGCAAGAAGTTGGTCCGGACACCACCAAGAACACCACACAAAAAAAAATAAACTCTATGCAAATATGCTTCAGGAAGTAATTGAAGAAATAAAGGAGTCAAGTAGGTCAGGGGCAGGCGTGGATGATTTGTATGTACCAAATTAATGGTACTATAATCGTCTTACGTTTTTGAGGGATCAAGAGATGGCCAGACCTGGTATTTCCAATCTAGGCCTAGACACAGTAGGCCTTGTACTGGAAGATGAGGTAGGCCTAGGCAATGTTGGGTAGGAACGGCTTTTTTTAGTTCCGTTCCTAGGAACTAGTTCCTTTTTTCCAGCCAGGAACTGTGGAACGCCATAGTTCCAATTTTCCAGGAACTGTAACTTATTTTCATAAGTTCCTTTTATTTTTACTTGACTGTACAAGCTTGAAGGACGAAAGCGCCAAAACATAGTGTTGACAGAAACGAGAAATCTAAAACAACAATTTTGTTTGTAATATTTCATTCTTGTCTACCCATCCCAACCTTCACAATGCGACGTGCTCGTGACAGATGGTAATTGTATATTCGTCGTTCATACGTGAGATCCCGTTGACTAAATGATTTTAAAAACTCAGGTGTGAGTGAGAAAGCTTCATCCCCTACAAACGTGTATGGAAGGGGATGTATCACACCCATCAACAATACGTGGTGGTGGCCGATTTAATGAACCCAATTTTAACTGTTCGTAGAACACAGTATTGTCAGTAACACCTCTATCAGACACTCGCCCATTTGTTCCAACGTTGCTTAACACAAACTCGTAGTTTCCATTAACAATGGACGAGTGGTGATTTACCCGCCCCCTGACGTCACGAAGGAACGTGGCGCCCATAGTTGGGACAAATCCGTGAACTGTTACGCTTTCACGCGCTTAATGTACGACACTTATCTCGTTCTAGCTGCTATAATATTCACTTTTCAGGTAAAACCTATAGAAAAGCGTAGTTAGTTTACATCCCAGTGGTCAATATAAAGGTTAGTTCAAAATTATAGACCCAGTAGTTAACTTGTTATAACAATACGCGCATCAAAAGGATAAAATGAGCAACGCGTGATTTGTTTTTTCAACTTCAATTGGCGAAAAACTAATGATCGGATTTTGACGAGAGTTTCTTTAGCATGTGTTCCAATAATGTGAGACAATAAACAAATAAACTTTGTAGATAGAAATTGCTCAGAACGAAAATTCATAGCATGCAATAATATGCAGGGTGTAGCGGTTGGGCCTCAAAAGTAGCGGTTTTGACCGTGAAACTAAGCACCTTGCATACTAGTGCATGCTATGAATTTTCGTTCTGGGCATTTTCTATCTAGAAAGTTTATTTGCTTATTGTCTCACATTATTGGTACGTATTCTTAAGAAACTCTCGTCAAAATCCGATCATTAGTTTTTCGCCAATTGAAGTTGAAAAAACAAAACACACCTTGCTCATTTTATCCTCTTCAGTGCGTGAATTGTTATAACAAGTTAACTACTTCGTCTATAATTTTGAAATAACCTTTATATTGACCACTGGTATGTGAACTAATTATGTTTTCCAGGTTATATCTTAAAAATGAATATTATACCAGCTAGAACGAGATAAGTGTGGATGTGTTTTGCGTGGATCCGTCCGGACAGTAGGGACTTTTCCCAACTGCTAGTCACGTGACACAGTACTCGGCGCAAGCTCCGCCTATCACCACTCGTCAATTGCCATTAACACAATACTGTGTAGACTTGTAGTTGAAGTAATATGAACCTTGATGTGCTGGTTGCACTATTACTACATGTTTTTCGTCGACTGCTCCTAAGCAGTTAGGAAAGTTCCAAGCCTCTTCAAACCCACGGGCAATCTCCATCTAATCGTTAGCAGTGCGGGAAAATTGAAAAAGTATCACAACATGATATGCCTATTGCCTACTAAATTAAGTGTTATTGATTTTTTTACAGCTTCCAGATTTGAATATCTCATCCCAAGTGGAAGCTAGCAGCAGCAAGTCTACCAGTAGGCCTACTGTCCATAAGGAAAACCCTTCCAAGAAGCAGAAGATACAACTATGATGGATTAATGGTCCTGGCCGTTGAAAAATTCAGTGGATCTAAAGAGGATGATGAGTTTGACACTATTGGGAAGAATATTGTGACATGTGTTAGGCACCGCCTTGTTAGGATGCCACTCAACCTCCCACCGCCTTGCACTGAAGCAGTATGCTGGCCATGTCAATGCATGGGCAGGCAATTAATAAACAACCTTGTAACTGGACACATCAACTACAGATGAGCTTCATTTATTGTCATCATGTTATCTCCAAGAATCCCAAGCATCGTCCACAACCACATCACAAATATTGCATACAAAATAAGAAAGCTTCCCGAAGACATGCAAATTCTAGCTGATCAGCTAATAAATGATGTCCTTTTTGAGGCTAGAGTGAAGCGTTTAACCATTAACTCAGTAGTAGTAGTTGATCCTCAATGGGGTGAATACATCTATGTACAAGGTATTATTTATACCACGACTACACGTATAGGCCTACCTCAAATGTTTCTAAATAATAAAACAAAACAAATTGAAATCAAGTTTTTTAAACCAAGTGTGCGAGAAAGTGCATCTCTTTTCAATAGCCAATGCTTCTCCCATTTTCTTTTTCGGCTTTTTCTTTTCTCTTTTAAATAACATGCAACAATTAAAACAAACAATGCTGCATTTTTTACCGTGGATGACATTAGGAACAACTATCTCGACAACATTACCTACAAATTAGACATAATCAGCTGATGTAAGCACGGTCTACCGGCAAAAAAAGTTTGTGCGGTGTGTGGGGGAGTATAGCTTCAGTCTTGCATGACAGTCGTAAGTTGTTCATGTAAATCGTCAAGCATACGTGTGTGTGTATGGGCCGCTTTAAGTATTAAACAACAGAGATAAAATGTCAATGAATAAGAAAAATAGTTTTTTTTAAACAGTAAGTAATGCCTAAACCAGTTGCCCAACAAGGAAAAGGTGATGTCCAATACGTACTGGTACACATTGTTCCCAAAACTATGTTTTCTACAATATGTGATTTTAATTTTCAGATAAATATGGTAAAAACTGTTTCGGGTACTGGTCGCAGACCAACAACACCGAGGGTAATTCTGGACCGTTGTAGGCAAACAAAGCTGGTTTATTCACCAAGTAAAGTAAATAACGCTTTACAATCTGTCAGTCTTGGGATGAATGTATCGAAGGCCAGTACACTCTTTGTAGCTTCTAGAGCACTCTATGGAACAAAGTCAACAATAAACCTTCAGTCCATTCTACTCATCCAGGCCCAACTTCCATCCTACCACTTGATGTAGAACAAAAATTGTGCAATTACATCTTCGATCTGGCACGGAAAGGATTTCCCCTTGATAAAGAGTGTTCTCGACTCTTACAAAAAAAATTGTTGAAGCTTTGGATGTTAAAAATCCTTTTACAGACAATCGTCTTGGTAGGAAATGGTTTAAAGGGTTTCTTCGGAGATCGCCTGATCCTGGCTCGGAGATCCTGACATTTTGTTGAAACATGCGGAACATTTAGGAAAAGCCAGAGCTCTAGTCACAGAATGAGCCATTCGATCGTGGTTCAAAGAGATCACTGATTCTTTTGTCAATGATAAAGTTGACCTGGGTATCTTAAAGATCCAAGTCGAGTATGGAACTGCGACAAAACGGCAGTTTTTCTGGCTCCGAAAGGACAACTAATGTTGGGAGAACGTGGCAACACGATTTATGATGTTTCAGCATCATCAGATAAAGATTGCATCACAGTACTTTTTACTGTGAATGCTAGTGGAATAATCTCGCCACCTTTAGCTCTTTCTCATACGAACGGATACCGACAGAGATTTCTCGTTATTGTCCCCCAGTACATGGGGTCTTGGTCGATCTGAGCGCGGATGGATGACTGGAGAGTCTTATAATAATAATAATAATAATAATAATAATAATAATAATAATAATAATAATAATTTTTATTCAATAGAACGTATGACATTTATACATAGATAAATACATTTGTTATAGAATGCGTCAATTAAAACTAAATTAAAACTAAAAGTCCATGTAGTCTTTGACAGTATATGGGCACATCTGGACTAGATAATTTTTAAGATGCAACTTGAGGCTGTGCCTGGTCATGTCCTTGAGGTGGCTTGGGAGCTTGTTGTACAGGATGATGCAATCAGGATTCTTTTTACGAGTATGTCGCAAATGCTTTTTTGCCGTTCCTTACGGAGAAAGAAATTACAAAGCCAGTGATCTTGTTCCTAGATGGACACAAATCTCACATAACGAAACATTTAAATGACCAGGGCATCATACTGGAAGCACTGCTGCCTAATGCTACTGCAATATTGCAACCACTTGACGTAGCAGTTTCTAAACCATTAAAAACTTCATGGCTTAAGACCACGCGAAAGTGAAGAGTAGAGCACAATGGACAAGAAGTAAACCACTACACCTTCTGTACAGCTGTTGACCAAGCAATCAATGAAGCTAACTTGTCGAAGGCAATCATTTCAGGGTTCCGTGCAACGGGAATAAATCCGTTTTGACCCGACAATGTGGATTACGAGAAATGTGTGTTGAAAGTAAACCATAAAGATGATTCATCCCTAGAAACTAGGCTTGAATCAGTAGACCTCCAAAGTCAAGATAGTCATTTAGATTACTTGGAAGGCAAAATTGGTCCTTTTGTTTTAGAAGAATTCAAAAGTTCAGGAAACAAGTGGACAGGAGATAAACAAATTCATGGTAAAAATGATAGAAGCAGATGATATTGTGGATTTCAAGAAGTGGTGGCCACTCACTTACAAAAAACACTTGCATTTCTGTGGAAACAGCAAACCGATCGGTACCAAGAAAACAAAAGGAAAACTTCGGTATATCATTATATCACTTCTTCGAGTACTGCGCAGAAAAACCAGGAATGGTTTTAACGAGTGCATTCATAACAAATCCAGTGACCCACATGTTCGATCTTCGGTTGATGCGGGGACCAATGACCTTGCCCACCAATAGAGCCTATGAGGGGGGGCAAAGTACCAATCAATCGTAAGAAGATTGATGACATCCGGAAAGTTATGCAATATGTACCAGAAGAGTTCTCCAAGTTTTACGATTAAATTCTTTCGTGGCCGGTCGATGAATGTGAGCGAGTACACGAAGATTCAGAATAAAATGGTTGATACTCATTAACCCAGCAAAATGTGCAGGTTAAATATTGAAACAGTTAATAATAAAGATATTGAAATTTGTAAATTGTTATTTTGAACTTAAATTTAAATTAGTGAGCGAAATAAGCGTTTATATCACAATAATTTCCTGTGAATTACAGAAAGGACTCAAGTCCAGCTCATTATAGTTTAATTAGCCTACTAATTTTTTTTTTTTTTAGTTTTGACAGGTTGATCATTGGTTGCATTTATTTTTTATCTAATAAATAACATAGAAGCAAAAGCTTCTGGAATGATCCAAAAGCCTGCTAAAAGTTGTTCTCCTTTATCTCAGAACTATGTCTTATGGACTACAGCACCCACATATGCCTAGATCTTATATAAACTGTTCTGCTAATCGTTGCTTAAAAAGGTAAACGCAAGGCTTTTCAGCCTATTATCATTTCCACGATCGCAAAATGAAGTACAAGTCACAATGCATTGGCTACGAAAATCCTCTAGCTAGGCCTAGGCCCTAGCCTAGGATTAGATCGTTTGAAGTCAGCTGGCTACCTGCTGAGATTGGACCAGCAGGCCAAGCGGCTGGCGCGCACACCATGATCGGTTAAGATGTACTACTTTACCGATCTTGCACGGATGCCAACTCATACGTTTGTAAATGCCAAATCCCATGCACTGTTAGCTCACTTTTGTGCAATGTTGTACATTATTATAAATGATAATAATGATCGTATAATCTGTACATTATTTAATTATTTCCATATAAAAACCGCATTACGTATCTGACCTTTACGATCGCAAGACCCTCCGCAGTCTACACTATTAGTACGCTAGTGGTACGATTGGTAGTACTGGGCTCTCTAGAGCGCGCAATCACCGCGCATGCGCACGGAGCATTCGTGTTTTTTTTTTACGTGGAACAGGACACCATGAAATATGAATGCCGAGACTACGACCTTGACCTACAGTCGTGCCATTGGGTTCAATGGTCGTGCTGTGTAAACACGATATGCACGGGATAATTTGAAATAAATAAATTTTATGAATACAAGTGACAATGAAATGCCAAGGAAACGCTAACAACGGAAATGCTAAGCAATCAAAGTTAACATCTTTTTTTGTTCGACCCCGAATTCCAAGGACAACTGCGGAAGAAGAAGATTTAGATAACCCGGATCAGCCTATGGTAAATTCTAAGCTTTGTCTTCCTGTGACTGTAGAACATGAAGGCCTACATGACAGTGAAACTAACCAATGTAACTCCACGTCATCTATTGTGCATAGGCCTAGGCCAGTTGCTGTGCATCAAGTCAATGAAGACAGTGCAGGCCTAGGCCTAGGCCTGCCTGTTGGTGCACCAACAGATTCCATTTTGACTAGGCCTAGGCCTACTTCATGTCTGGGGTCTAGACTTGAACCTAGTATCGCTATGGTAGAAGATGACAACAGGCCAAGTATAGGCCTATCTGATGCTGGGCCTAGTTTGCTCATTAAGCCTAAGGCTAAACAGCCGTTCCAAGAATCCTGGCTTAGCCTACCCAACATGAACTGGCTTGTATTCTCAAGGGATACTGGTATTGCAAAATGTCAGATGTGCGTCGAGCCCTCAAAGTGACCAAGCTTCGAAAGTGGTACAAGGTTTTATTGCTCCCTTAAAACTAGAGACTTTCAAGAAACATAGTGCATCGAGGCATCACCTAAAGTGTGTTGAAGTTCACGAAGCACAGGTTAACCCAGAACGTACACCCATGGCCAAGTGCTTAAAAAAAATGTACGAACATTTTTCTGACCACATGAAAACCATATTTAACTCAGCCTATTATATAGCAAAAAACAATAAACCCTTCACCGACTTAAAGGAACTGTTGGGTCTAATCAATAAATTTGATGTGAATGTTTTGCAGGAATATAGCAATAATAACTCATGCAAAGAAATCATATTAAATATTTCGCAATTGATCAAGACCACTCTCTCACAAGAACTGAACGACTGCACGTATGCCAGTTTATTGTTGGATGCATCGACTGATGATTCTGGGGAGGAAGAGTTGATAATACATGTGCGTTTCATAAAAAACAAGAAAGTACACGAATCATTTCTGAGCATAATCCCATTGGAAAGTGGGACAGCTGATGGTTATTTGAAGCAAGTCACAGAAGTTTTACATGCAGCAGGACTACACAAATGGTTGACTGGTCAATGTTTAGTTGGTATTGGAACTGATGGTGCTGCGTCAATGTAAGGCAAAGACAATGGCTAAGTTGCTAAAATGGTAAAAATGCCTGGACTTAATCATTTAGTGAGTACCCACTGCGTTGCTCATAGACTTAATCAAACAGTTCTAAGTTCAGTGAAAAATGCGCCCTATATTGAAAAGGTTGACAGAGTATTGATAAAACTTTACAAATTTTATCAATACTCGGCAAAAACAATGCAGCAGTTAAAAGCTGTTGCAAACATTCTAGGCTGTGAAATTTGTAAATTTCAATACCTGCACTCTGTTCGTTGGGTTGCAAGTAAAGTGTCGGCACTAGCAGCATTAACAAAAAACTACTGTAGTGTTGTCATGCATTTAGAAGATCTTTCTAATGGTCGAAGAGACGATGGAGCTACGGCCAAAGGTCTTTTAAAAGAAATGAAAGTTTGCGGTTCGTACCGACCATTCATTTTCTACTGTATTACCTTCAACATTTCAATTCACTTTCCCTTTTATTCCAAAAAGAAGATCAGCTCCTAAGCTTAGTTGACCTTTATGTCAAAAAAGCAATTCATCAATTAGAAATCCTCAAGCAAAGTAAAGGGGAAATGGAACAAAAAGTACTCTCAACCACAACATTAAACGGGGATTTCCAGGGTGTTCATCTCACGATGACCCCCAATGAAACAAAGGCCTTTGAAAGTGACAAACAGAACCTCTTGACCAGCGGCGTAAGATATTTACAAGAAAGATTTTCGGATGAACACGGAATAAAACAGGCCATATCTGTGTTCGACACTATGGTTTGGCCAACTGGTCAAGACTTGATAAATTATGGTGATACCAAAATCACTTGTTTAGCCAAACATTTTAGGTCGCAGTTACATCTAAATTCCAGCACAGAAGAAGACTTCATCAATACCATTTTAGGGGAGTGGTATGAGTTTAAAGTTGTTGGCCAAGGCTTGAACCTTTCAGATTTAATCGAAAGAGCTATAACAATGTCGAATCGCTTTCCTCTACTCAGTCAGCTCTTGAGTATCGTGGCAGTTTTGCCAGTATCAACAGCATCTTGTGAGCGAGGGTTTTCTCTAATGAATTTGATCAAAAATAAATTAAGAAGCACGCTAGAATCAACAAGTTTGTATAGTTTAATGATGATAAACATGAATGGGCCATCACTGGAAGATTTTGAGCCAGGGCCATCAATTGATCATTGGTATTTTAACACCAAGACTTCACGACATATCCATGGTCATAAAAAACAATTGAAATAAAAATTGGGCAAATGTATCCATTTTGGGCTGTCCACTGTAGGCCTGGCAAGTTAGTTTTTTGGCTTGGCAACGACATCCTGTCGCTTGTGACTTACTATCTAGTGTCCCTGGTTGCATCCTGAACAAGTTCTGGTATCTGGGTAGTTTTTGCATTCAAATGTAGCCTTCAGCTCCCAAACCTAACTTGACTTGCCAACGACAGCCTTGTCACATTTTGATTTATGATTTGTTCCTTAGTAATTAATATGACTTGTTCCTTCCTAAGTCGGCAATACGCTAGAATATTTGGATACCGACCTTTGTATTTATGTACTCTTTGATGGGTAAAAACCCGATTCAAACGAATAAAACACCATGTATCCCACCTGATAATGCTTAAATCTGTACATACAGACGAGTGGATAATAAATCTCCAAACCCATTTTCCGGGCACCTACGGTATTGTGTATTCAAAAATTTTTCACCTACGGCGAATTTGCCTCCGGCAGCTGGCTTTATTGTGAAGGACTTGCGTCCGTTTAATCTCGTGGACGGTGATGGATTTCGAGACTTCATGGGGCTCGCTGTACCCGAGTATACTGTGCCAAGTAGGAGAACTATTCAAAGGATGGTGGGCCACACAACTGTTGTTAAAAAGGGAATTCTGCACAAGGAGCTAAAGGAGATAAGATCCGTCAGTTTGACAACTGATTTTTGGAGCTCGGTAGCGAATGAAAGCTATCTTGGAGTGACTTGTCACTTTTTGGATGACAATTGGTGTCTACACTCGCGAGTGTTAGAAACGAAGAAGGTTTCGGAAATCCACACTTCCGTCAACATAACAGCGAACTTAAAGACTGTTGAACATGATTGGGGCCTAGAAGGCAAAGTGAGCGCGATTGTTTGCGATAATGCGCCAAACATGATAAAGGCGGTAAAAGATATGGGCAACAACAATCTTGTGAGATGCACGGCACACTTCTTACAGCTCACTGTAAATGCTGGATTACAAAGTGCAGCAACAAAAGAATTGATCAACAAACTAAGAAAAATAGTTGGCCAATTCCATCGAAGCGCGCCCGACCAATGCCTTTTGGAAGAAGAGCAAGTGCGATGTGGGGGGGAAAAAGAAGACTCGTCCAAGACTGTGTCACTCGCTGGAATTCTACCCACGACATGTTAGACAGCGTTTTAAAACATCGCAATTCCATAAATAACTGCCTCGCCAACAACGCAAAAACCGACTTTTTGTTTATCAACTCAAATGAAAAGGCTAAAATGAAAGATCTTGCTGAACTATTACAGCCTTTTTTTAAGGACGTCACCGAACTGTTGGGCGGCAAAAAGTACGTGACTGGTTCTGTAGCTAACAGGCTATTTAAAAGTATATTAAACTGCCTCGAGCTTCAGGCCGTTGACAGTTGCTACATTAAAGCCATAAAAACTGTAATGTCCACGGACCTAAAAAACCGACAAAGTATGATGGGGGACATCTTGTCAAAAGCCGCGGCTTTAGATCCTCGACACATGGACCTAACATTTGTATCCCCGGACCGTAGGGCTGCTATTTGGCGAGAACTCGAGACCGAAATTGTGGAGAAAAGTGTAGAAGACACTGTGGTTTTAAGACCCATGTCTCAAAGTCCTAAACCCGCGGAGGAAGAAAGGGCGGATACTCCCGATAAAGACATCTTTGTGGAGCCCCCCACTAAGAGGATACGGTCGCTCCTTGCCGACAGCGATGACGAGGATGCTGATGTGAATACCGGTACTGCAGAACAGCCAGGAACTTCAGCGCTATAAGCTCATGAATGAGAAAGTTTCCAAAGAACAAGACCCCCTGAAGTGGTGGAAGGACAACTGCAATACATATCCAGCAGTTGCTAGACTAGCACGGAAGTATCTTTCTGTAGTTGCCACCAGTGTTCCTTGCGAACGACTATTCAGTGAAGCTGGGTAGATCATGTCAAAGAAAAGGTCCCGACTCGCACCAGATCGTGTTAATAGTCTGCTGTTCCTCAACTCGCAGTTAAAACAAGCAGGAAAATCAACGCATTTCTTGGTAAGTTATATTGGTACTAGGCCTAGCTTTTAAGTGTAGTTAAATGATTTTTTAAATTTATAATTGAATTAGTTTCTTAAATACGTAATGTTTTGTATGGTATTTTCTTACAGGAAGGAAATGACAACTCTAGGTAACTTTCGAGACCGGGAAAAAAGAAGACACCAACACAACATCTGAACATTGTTTTGAAACAAATTGTTACGTTAATCTTCTTGATGAACACATTTTATTAATTAAAATAAGTAACAGTTATCTACTAGCCTAGTAATTTACCATCGTGATAATATGCCTACCTACATATTTTGAAGTGTAGCCTATCAGTGTTTCTTACATTCCCACGTATTAACATTCATTTTAAAGGAATTAAATTGATACATAAAATATGACTTTTCATTTAACCATGTAGTTAAAAGTTTGGCAGTATGTGATTCAGCGCATAATGTTGTAGAGATGCGTGCAGGTGGTCGAGTGTTAGGAGCCTTTGTTGATTGATTGATTGATTGATGGGGCTTAACGTCTCATATTTATGCAACGATGGCTAATCGAGACGGTGAGCGGGTGATAATGAAGATGAGAAAGATGATAATGTAGAATAAAGCCACATCCGAATCAGATCCATTGTACGTCGCGTGAGTCGTCATACGGGAGTCCAGCAAGGGAGGGCAGGGCCAAGTGGGAGGAGAAATATTCAATGGGACAGTGGGGGGGAAAGGTGATTGGGGTGTGGACTGCACTTCGTCTGACTTCTCCTCCTCGACCAGTCCGGCTTGGGTGGCCCTACCAGAAGCATACGCTTCCGCCGGCATAGCTCTCGGGATCAACAAAGCACGCAAACCTGCCCACCACGATAAGGTGACAGTCCTTGGGCAGGAGGAGCCTTTGTTGACAGAGAGAAAGAGAGAGGGAGTGATCGTATCTCGAATGTTGTTTGGGTTTCTTCTGTGTTGTCCCCCTCCCCCCACTTCCTGACCAAGCTTCTTAACAATGAATGGGAGAAGAACTCTGCCATCTTAAGTTACCAAGCCCCGCCCACGGAGCGTGCCCCACTCCGCCGCCTCGGACTCAACCACGTGACAATACTAGTACACTCGCAGTGCATTTAAGTCATCAGCGAGCACCGAAAAATGTTTCGATATCGCGATATCGATTTTTTTTTCATTTCCATATCGTGATACGATATCGGCAAAATGGTGCCGATATCGATATTGAAAGAAAATATCGTTGTCCACCACTAATATTTAACAAATTGTAAGTTATTTTTACAGTTTTAAGTATATATCAATTCAAACATTAACTTATCCCATGCATATCAGTCACTGGTATTACTAAGAAATTGTTCCCGCTTGAACATTCAAATTTTACAGTATAACAGTATAAGTAGTTATTTTAGTGTAGTGAAGAGGCAACCCTGTATGCTGAAAAAGATGGATGCCTTGTACAGTGGTCAATGACACCTTCTGTATTAAACATTTAGGGTTGCCAACCATCCCGTATTTTACGGGATCTCCCATATTTTCACGGTTTTGGCACATCCCGTATTGAAGTTGTACGGGATGTCTTAAATCCCGTAAACTTGGTATTTGAGTTTGTGCCACATTTTTTCTCCGTTTTTACGATTGATTGATTAATGGGGCTTAACGTCTCATATTTTCGCAACTTTGGCCAATCGAGACGATGAGCGGGTGATAATGAAGATGAGAAAGATGATAATGAAGAATAAAGCCACATCCGAATCAGATCCATTGTACGTCGCGTGGGTCGTCATACGGGAGTCCAGCAAGGGAGGGCAGGGCCAAGTGGGAGGAGAAATCTTCAGTGGGACAGTGGGGGGGGCAGGGTCTCCTTTTGTCGCCTCTTACGACTAGCAGAGCCACTCTGGGCCTATTCTATCCCGGTCCAGATTGGATGTTCTTTGGTCACCCTGTGACAAATAAGGTAATACCAGTGACTTTCTATTGGAAGTTAAGCCTAGTGGATGTTTAGTGTGTATTTTATTTAGATACACATTTCCACTAGCTATTTGATAAAAAATAGTCTAGGACTATTAAAAAATGTACTAATTAATGGATCACTTTTTTTTAGATGGCACCCATCAGTAGTAAGCAAAACAAAAAATTATTATGATCGGATGAAGGAGGACCCAGCCAAACGTGACGCCTATTTAGAGAAGAGGCGAAATGCTTACAAGCTAGGAAAGGAAAACGGAAGTGTTAAGCCTATCGAGGTAATGGGGAGGCGTGATAAAAAAAAAATCTGATCTGAGTGGCGAGACCGTAAACGCAGGAGCCGAACCAATCAAAAGAACCTGATGACAGCCACACCAAGCTCCTCCTCAGTATCCCATACTCCTGCTTCGACTTCATCATCGTAAGTAATAAATATGTTAAGCAACCGATGCCTATGTATTAATCCTCAAATGTTTATCTTATATGTAATGTATTATTGATGTTTGCAGATCAAAGAAAGCTCGATGGAGGCAAGAAGTTCGGCGAGATAGAGCCATGTGTTACAACGAAAATAACTCCGAGATCAACTGGTGGTGAAGAACAGACAGGTAGAGAAGCTCAAGAAACGATTAAATCATAACAAAATATGTAATACTAAAGGAAGCGATTTGTAACCAAATACAAAAGTAAATGCGATTGTCGGCAAAGCGAAAGTGTCTCAAAATGTGAGGAGAAAATTATTGCTACATGAGGCTATGGTTGTATCAGTCAGATCGACCATGTAGCTAAAAGCCCTGGAAAAGAAAAGAAAAAATTATGCCTGGCACTCACAGCAGCTTCAAAAATCTTGCGGAAGTACCGCCTAAAAAATGTTTTGTTGAAGTCGCTGGGGGTAAGCAGGAAAAATGTAAAGCCTACTCGTGCCAAGAAACAGGAATTATTGCCTAACGGGTTACAAAAGAAAGTAATTGACTTCTATCTGCTAGATGAAAGTAGCAGGATGTCAAACGGAAAAAACTTACCAGGTCAAAATCAAGAAACAGAAGAAATTTTTGAATGTAAATCTCTTGATTTTGCATAAAAAGTTTCAAATCGAGCATCCAAATCTCCGTATCTCCTACTCAGCATTTGCAGCGTTACGTCCCCCACTGAACGAGATCGGGACACTTGCATGTGCAAAACTTGTGAAAATATGCGACTACTCTTGGACAAACTGGTACATGCTGGTTCATCCAAAATTGTGAAGAACTTAAATGAACTTTCTTCAGCTCTTACATGCGACACCAAGTCGAAGAGGTGTGCGTATGAAATCTGTGATGGCTGCAACAACAAAATTGTCCCACTTGAGTTAATCGATAAGCCTGAGGTATCCGTTTACCAGTGGGTTGCCAAGAAGGAATCTCGAGAGAAACTCAACGTCCGTGACGGTACCACATCCACAATTATTGTGAGCCGTTCTGTCAAGGAAGAACTGTGTGTGTCCCAAGACTAGGAAAACGCTCTGTTTGACGCGTTGATAAGCGAGCGCGTCAATGTCTACGAACTTTCTGGCGAAAAGATTTCAATGCTAATACAAACAACAATTAACAACAATTCAAGAATGCGCATTGCAAAATTTTTTCTAATTTCCATAGCTATTATACTTCCCGACATTGTTGGATGCAGTGCAATGTGCGTTGCTTAGAATTTTCGCTGTCATGTTTTCGCCGCGGTCCGCCACCGTTACTAACAGTTATTGACAGCAAAAGAAATGTAATTTCTGCCTCTAATATGTATCAAATCGCGTTTACGTTAGTATATTTGTGACCGGACAAAAATTTACTATAAGATAGCCACCTCACATTTTGCTGTTACTGTGTTTCAGAAATATATTTTCGAGTAACTTTTGTGTAACTTTGCCAATATTTATCAGATCGCCATAACATGAACATATTCGTGATTGGAAAAGCTTTAAAAAAATATGGCTATCTCACATTTTGCCCCCATTTTGTTTCAGAAAAATATTTTGCAGTAACTATGGTGTAACTTTGTAACTTTTCGAACGATTTTGCCTCAAAACTATACACCTTCAATCCACATCGAGGCTTGTGGATGGTCCAAATTTCAAGTTGATCGGACTTTCCGTTCGACCGCTATCGACAGACATAAAAAAAAAAAAAAAAAAAAAAACAGAATGAAGTGCCATAAGAGTCAAGTGGAGACGCATCGCTTCGCTCGCTTAATGAATTACATAAAATGTTTCACAAATTGGCTAGACGTTATGTTAAACACCTTTTCAACATTGTCCACCAATATTCTCAGTTTCGAGGTTTTCGGGATAAACTCGAGTTCTATGAATATATCATTTTGATTGATTTTTCTGAAAATGTCACCCTAAAGTATGGGGCACAAATTCAGGATGCACACTTTGGTGCTTCTCTTGAGCAAGCAAGCTTGCATACTGGTGTTATCCATTTTTCAACAACCAAGACCGTTTCATTTTGTACAATGTCTCTAAACTTGCAGCATGGACCACCAGCCATTTGGAAGCCTATGAAACCCATTTTTGAGCTTCTAAAAACAGAATACCCACAGGTGAGCCGTTTGCACTTTTTTAGCGACGGTCCAACCTCCCAATACCACCAAAAGTGGAATTTTTATCTCTTGTCAAAATACAACCAGTGCCAGAACAATGCATTGTATATCACACAATCATGCAAGCAATTACAAATCAAAGCAGCGGATTGTACTTCATAGCTGCCCCCAGAGGTACAGGCAAAAGCTTTCTCATTTCAATCATTTTGGCAACCATACAATCAGCCCAAAAGTTTGCTGAGCTGTGTGCAAATTTGAAGGTTCAGGTAATTTATGTGCCCTCACAAAACATTGAAAATAACACTTGGCTAAACTGGATGATGCCTGGGAAGGCATTTGGATGCTAAAAGGAACGCAGAAAATGCACCACATCACAGCCAAGTGTTTATATGTCATTGGATGGCAGTACTACCCAAAGCAGCCTGAGGCAACATACGTCAACATGCGAGGCGACGCTGGCGACTTGAGCAATTCTGGCAACGATCTTCGTGATGATGGAGATGATCCTACGATGGAAGATGAGGACAGCGACAGCGATATCCCGCTAAGTGAGCTTAGAAGTGTAGGTCTACTCTACAGAAACCTTTTAAAGGACAATGGGTGACTGCCATCTACGATGATAAGTGGGTGCCTGGCACCATCGAGGACTTACTTGATGCTGATAAAATAAATGTTAAATTTTTGAAGATAATTGGCCCGAACCGTTTTATGTGGCCCAAAAAAAATGACCATGCAGTTCTTGCATACAGCACTACTTTGTGTGATATGAACGAGTTTCCTACATTAATTTCATTTTCTGGAAGGGGAATTTATTCACTTTCTGCTAGAGAATTTAGTCGTATTTTGGATCTTTTTATGCAAGTTCAATAGATGGCTTATTTGTTCTATGTAAGCCAACTTAACATTAAAAGTTCCTTCTATTTAATCACAGGCTTTACCTAACCAATTAAGTTGTTATTCTTTAGATATAGGTCAATAGTAAATGGAAGTAACTAATTTTTAAGCTATGTTGTAGCATTGGTGATTTATGTCACAAGCATAACAGTCACAAGCATAACACAGTTTATTAGTGGTATGCCCTGCAATTTTCATCAATATGTATATTAGTCATAATTCCTTTTTTCTATATTTCAGGATAACATTCCAATGTATTATTATCAGTAGCCTAAGCTATTTTCATAAAATATACATTGTGTGAGTAGAAAATACCTACTGAACTTTTTACCAACTTCGTCCTGTCCATTTTCCGTCACAAGGCATACCAACACACTACTTTTTTTTTTTTGATGATCGAGTCAAAATAAGTGATTGTCAAAAATTGTATATTATACTTGCATTTATATAGAACATTTGGTAAAAAAAATTGACTTGATCTAGTTGATGGTCACTGATAAATAAAATATTAACCCTAGTAAAATGCTTCCGAATGTCACAAGAGTAACAATGGACGTACCCATATATACTAAAGTGTCTGCAGTTGTCCATGACAATGGGAGTAATGTTCTTACTATCGCACAACGCGTTAACGATATGTGAGAAGATGTCCCTTGTGCTGCGCACACCCTCAATCTGTATGTCAGTCAATGCAGCTATGGGCACGAACGCCAATTGCCCGAGCTGTTAATGCGACATGTCGGCTCGTCGGCCACTTTAGCCACAGTCCTGCTGCCACACAAGAGTTGAGACGCGTGCAAGTCAGCATGGCAGCAGACGGACACACTGAGGAGGAAGACGTAAACCCAAACTCAAAGACAACAGTACCACTGAAACTTATTCAGCACTGCAAAACACGCTGGAACTCCATAATTGATATGTTCGAGAGATTAATTGTTTTACGTTGGCCGGTCACTCGAGTTCTTTCAGATCGTCGGCATACCAAGTTAAGCGATGCAAAAGTACTTGACCTAAAAGAGGAGCATTGGATCATGATTACGACATTAATTCCTCTCTTGAAAGCGATTATAATTGAGGGGTTTCTTACAAGAACTCAATTTGTCCAAAAAACGTGAAAAAAAATAAAAATCTCTTGCTGTGTCAACCAATGCCCTCTTTACATTGGTTTAGTTATTCCCATCAATAAGAGCTTATGTCACATTATATATGACGTACAAGTTTACTGGGTTCTACAAAAACAACATTAGTCCACAGTATTTCTACAATAACTCAATTTGTCCATGGACAAATGTACTTCTTGCAGAATCTGCCCGTATTAAAATTTCGTTGGCGAGTTCAAAAAGAAAAAGAAGCAAGGCTACAGCTGATGGTGTTTCAGTCAGTGATACCTTAAAGTGGTTGTAAGCATGTTATCGGTTCAACGAGATTTAGGTTGGAATTCATAGTCGGCCCCTACACCTAGGGGCGCCCATTGTTACCAAGGTAACAGTTGTTTGCATGTTATTTCCCATAAACAAAACAAATCCATAGCAACAATGGGTGCCCCTAGGTGTAGGGGCCGACTATGAATTCCAACCTAAGAGGGCAATGTAGAGTGGCCTCTGAAAAAGAAACTTAAACTAAAGAAAGAAACGGTAATAAAAAATGCTATAGTTCATGGATTGGAACACACCAACAATGCTGGGAAACACGTCGAAACCAGGAAGACTGGACCAGATTGCAGGTTAGTACCATTTTTTGGAGGTTATGAAGCCTCTTACTTGTTAAAAGATTACAAAATCATACTTTTGTCCGCTATAATGTGAATCTATAGAAAATACGCTGTCTATTATGTCTAGAGCTGTCAAATATTGTATTGCCACTAGGCCTAGGCCCAGCCGTAGGCCTACATCGAGTACTATTAAATATTGTATTGCCACTAGGCCTAGGCCCAGCCGTAGGCCTACATCGAGTACTGTTAAATATTGTATTGCCACTAGGCCTAGGCCCAGCCATAGTCCTACATTGAGTACTGTTAAATATTGTATTGCCACTAGGCCTAGGCCCAGCCGTAGGCCTACATCGAGTACTGTTAAATATTGTATTGCCACTAGGCCTAGGCCCAGCCATAGTCCTACATTGAGTACTGTTAAATATTGTATTGCCACTAGGCCTAGGCCCAGCCGTAGGCCTACATCGAGTACTGTTTAATATTGTATTGCCACTAGGCCTAGGCCTAGCCTAGCCTAGGCCCAGCCGTAGGCCTACATCGAGTACTGTTAAATATTGTGTTGCCACTTGGTCCTAGGCCTATAGGCTTAACATGGTATATAGGGCCTAGCCCTGGGCCTCCATGGAATAGAATAGGCCTATGTGGAATAATTGTACCAAAGCAATAGGCCTACTAGGCCTAGATGCAGTCAGACAAAGTAGGCCTATGGGCAAAACATGGTATAGGGTAGGGAAGACGACGGGTACCCGGGTACCCGATACCCGCCCGACGAAGTCGGGTACGGGTTTGTGTTTTCTCTACCCGTTTACCCGACAAAAGCCGGTTCCTGAAATTGAGACCGCGAATTAGCTAAATGTCTTGAATTTGAATTGATTTATCCGTCATTACGTATTTTATTTTTGTGCTTGGCGGTATTTCCCTAAGAAATAGAATCGCGTCTATAAATAAACTGTCAACTTTGATAGTTTCTTTTGTTCATGCCGCCCGATTCCCTGTTCATGTAAGCCTGGCCGCCGGCAATCTTTTAGCATGAACTGCTACTCTACACCCCCCCCCCCCCCCCACCCCCCGGCTCCCAGCCAAATCACACAACCATTCGACACTTCAACGGGCCGGTCTGCCCGTGGCCTTGAGCTTGAGTGGCAGCTGTGACGCATTATGTTTCATCCCGCTCCGATCCTCGACCCCTCGCGCTGTTGTAACTTTCTCTTGTCATGGGTGTTCAACTTTTCATCACGAAATATAATGAAACATCCTAATCCCTGCTACTACAATACACTATTTGTGGTGTTATTTTCGACGAGAGCGATAATGAGCGGTGGATTTGACACCCCACACGATTGTTTATGTTTTATTAGGCCTAGGCCTACCCGGGTAACCCGCGGGTATAGTGAACGGGTACCCGGGTCGTAAAAAAGTCGGGTTTCGTCATCCCTAGTATAGGGCCTAGGCCTAGCCCTACATGTAGGCCTATAGGCATAACATGGTATAGGGCCTAGCCACATGTCTATATGGAGTAGTAGGTAGACCTAAAAGATGTGGAATACCGTACCTAATTCTACCAAATCAACACTAGGGTAGATCCAGTTAGACTAAGTAGCCTACTGTTTAATATCCTAAATTATGTTGCTACAAGGCTTAGCTATAGGCTCAGCTAGATTTTAGTAGGCCTGTAATATGGGGTGACAAGAAACATGGGGGTGACAAGAAACAAATTTCAGGAAAAAGTTTCAATAATTCATATTATGCGCCAAAACGGAAGAACGAGTGAGCTGGATAGCACATATGATGCAGGCAGTGATTCTACTTAACATGCCACACGAAAATGTTATGTTCACAAGGCGGTGAGTTTTACATGAATGCATAAACAAAGTTTCATTTATCTGTCAAACTTTTTTTGTTAAAGAACTTGTTTAGTACCCCTAAACTCATTACTGGTAAGCATTTCTCGTATTTTTTTACATTTTTTACCACTATTCTTTCAATTTAAATACATTTTGTCTAAAAACAAACCATTCAAATTTAGCACTGCAAAAAATAGTTATTGTATACGTTTGTAATTTTTAGGTTATGTGGGGTGTCAAGAAACATGCCTAGAAAGTACGTACCAGACCCTAAAAAGAAGAGGCGGTTGCAGCCCGACGAAAATATAATTGCTTGTGCCTTAAAAGATGTCCAAAAGGGGCTTTCATTTCGGAAGGCAGCTGAAAAACACGACATTGACTATTCAGTGTTGTATCGCCATGCCAAGGCTAGGCCAGGCAAAATTAAGTCAATGGGAGGGCAAACTGCATTGTCCAGAGATGTAGAACTAATGCTTGTCGACAGGATAATCACATGCTCAAAATGGGGTTATCCTTTAGACAGTATTGATGTGGGCATGCTCATCAAAAGCTATCTCGATCTAAAGGAGTTAGTTGTCAGGAAATTTAAAAACAACATGCCTGGCCGCGATTTTACTCGCTCGTTCCTCGAACGGCATAAGGATGCGTTGTCAGAAAGGACCTGCCAAAATATCAAACGCTCCCGTTCTCTTATAAGCAAAGAGATAATAAATCAATATTTTGATGAACTAGAAGTTTCCCTTCAGGATATCCCACCCAATATTGAATTATGATGAAACAAATTTGTCGGACGATCCCGGTAGAAAAAAAATCTTGACGAAGAGAGGTACAAAGTATCCAGAGCGTATTATGAACCACAGCAAAACTGCAACGTCAATAACGGGGATGGTACAGTTTTACCGCCATATATAGTATACAAGTCACTTCACATGTATATTTCTTGGCACTCCGGAGGTCCCAAAGGAGCACGCTACAACCGCAGTAAGTCGGGATGGTTCGATGCGACCTGCTTTTCCGACTGGGTTCACTCTGTGGCTGTGCCATATTTTAGGCGTCTAACGGGAAAGAAGGTCCTCATAGGAGACAACCTGGCATCACATTTGTCACCCGATGTCATAAAAACATGCGAGGACTTGGATATCTCGTTTGTTTTTTTACCTCCAAACTCGACTCACTTAACACAGCCACTCGATGTTAGTTTCTTTCGCCCACTTAAAGGTGCTTGGCAAAAAATACTTACGGAGTGGAAGAAAGGGCCAGGGCGAAAAGAAGCTTCCATCCCAAAGGATGTATTCCCACGTCTTTTGGGGAAACTAACAAAAGCTATAGAGCCGAACCAAGCCCAGAATGTTAAAAACGGGTTTGAAAATGTGGGATAATTCCCATCGACAGGCAAAAACTCCTTGAAGTTTTACCTGATTATCAGGATATTCTGGTTCCAGTAGATGTAGATGCCCTGGACAACTCTGTTGTTTCTCTACTGAAGGGCATGCGGTACGATGGGTGCAAACCCCGAGCCCAGCGGAAAAAGGTCACCGTGATACCGGGAAAGAGTGTAGCTGGGATAGATTTTGAGAGTTCTGAAGATGAACCAATGGAAGCCAGCGATATTGAAGATGTTTCACAGAGTGGCTCAAGTGAAGAGGAGGAGAGTGTTAGTGAGGTTAGGGTAGACACACCTGTTTTGGCCACTGCACCAGTAGGCCTAGTGGCCATTGCCAGTGAAATTAGCTCCCAGCTAGCACTTCAATCAAGTTAGCTCCATATCTACATCACTCAATGGAATCTTCTTCACATAATATTAAGATTTCACAGAGCTACCTTCACTGTGCTACATTTACAAGGCAGTGGAATTTTTCCCTCCAAAGAAGTGTCACTTTCTTACACTTTTTGCTAAGAGCAAGCAGGTGAGTTTTGCTGAATTTTGATATGTGTATACTAGCATAGGCGTAACTACGGGGGGGCGAGGGGGGTCGCCGCCCCCCCTAGTTCGGTCAAGAAGGGGCGAGGGGGGGCAAAATGCAATTTATTATTGGTTTCACCGCAGTTGCGACCGCGAGAAATGTCACTATTTGCTATTGACAGACAGACTGTTTGTGTACTGCCAAATAACTTCTTCATCTTATTCTAATAAGCTACGCGAAGTCCTTTTGCCATGATCTTGTCATCTTGTTATTCAATCTTTCTTCATCAATTCCGATCTGACGAATATTTTGAGAAAATATGGTCCTACTGCAACGACGTTTGTGAAAATGCTGGTTTTCAACCTGCCGTACTTCCGAGAAGACGAAAAGTCCCTGAGCGATTGGGGGGAGGCAAAGTAGGCCCTAACGCAAATACGGCTAAGGATTATTATAAATTAGAGATCTTCCTTCCGTTACTTGACATAATAAAATACGAAATAAAGAGTCGTTTTTCAGAAAATGACCTAAGTTTACTACAGGCTATGAACGTAATCCTGACTGGTGATGACATGTCGCCGCATAACTCCGACCACATTAAAACGGTTTGCGACGCGTACAACATTTCCCAACAAACTCTTGAGGCAGAACTGCTTGTCTTCAATAAAATGTGTAATACTTCGGAAGTGGAAAGAAAGTTCAAATCACGCATGGACTTTTTCTGCAGAAAGGAACTAAAAAATGTATTTATTTGCATTAACAAATTATATCGAATTTTCCTAACCATTCCGATGAACAGTGCCTCTTGTGAAAGAAGTTTTTCGTGTTTACGGCGCCTGAAAAATTACTTGCGTTCTACGATGGGCCAAGAAAGACTGAATAATCTCGGGGTGCTCAACATTGAACGTTGTGACGTTTCGTTCGATGACATCATCAATAAGTTTAATGCAAACGCAGAACGAAGAATGTTATTGTGTTAAAAAAAGCAACTGAATGAACAGTAGGGCCTACGTATAGCAGTAAGTTACATAGGTTTCCTTGACGATCTTTTTCCCAACTATTATGATGGGAAGCTGCAAAAAATGTTTAGTTATAACTTGTCTCTAATAATCTGTATATAATTATAATGTATTATTTCATATTTTAATTAATTTGATATAATAGTTATTGTTTAATATAGCATACATTTGTATAAAAAAGCTGTTAATTTTAAATGCTGCTAAACAATGTATAAATGACATGTCGGTAATAATGTCGGTCGGATTCTCTCATATTTGAATGGATTTTATGCAATTATCCCTGTTTAATAGATATCATAATTTATTTGTAAGGAACTCGTGTCTAAATAATATCAACCTATCTTACAGAAACAATTCTCTATGAACAGGCTCTCAGAAGCAGCCTTTATCAGTCTGCTGTTTTTTCATACTTCTTACACATGATCACCCCGACCAATAATCTATTCTGGTTTAAAAAGTATTCGCCCCCCCAAAAAACAAGTGCTAGTTACGCCACTGTATACTAGTATGGTATTGATGTTAATATGTTATCTAGGCCTAGGAGAGTTAGTCTTTATGTTTTAATACATAGTTCAGCTATTTTCTTATGAAAACCTTTATTATTTGGGGGTGGCCACAACTATCTGAATTTGTAGGTTATTTCCAGTAGTGGCCATGTAGTGGCCAGAAGTGGGAGCAATGCAATACTAGTTTTGGCCATCTAATTTAGTCTCACTGACATCTAAGGCTACAAATTTAGTTTTTTAATAGGGTTAGTGGTGGAACTATTATTTATTGGAAGGTTCTATCTGCTACTACTACCCATAGCCACATTTCAAAGCCAAGCACTAGGCCTAGGCCTTTAATTAGGCCCTAGCCTAGGTGGGAAATTAGTAAAAAACAGGCCTAGAATTTTTGGCATGCACTTGCACAGGGCCTAGCCCTACCATTAGTCTACCTCTACAGTTTTATAATAGGCCTAGGCCTCCTATCCAATGCCTAGTAAAAACTACACTAGTATTATTCATCTTTTAGGCAAGATTGTGACATGGCTCCTACAAAGAGAAAGAAGGATGAGATTAAAGCAAAACGCAAGCTGTTTTTGTATTTGCCATCAAAAGTTAAAAAAGCATTACAGGCAATCAGAGGGGGAATGCCTGTACAGACAGCCAGTAAAACCTTTCATGTACCCCGGACAACTCTCCGCCATAAATTGACGGGACACTCTCCGGAGACATCTGGCCATGTTGGTCCTCAAGCGGCTTTAGGTAAAGAAGTAGAGGATCTTCTAGTTAAGTGGATTCGAACATCCGCCAAGATGGGATTTCCTATAAATAAGGCAGCTTTAACTTCGTCTGTTGAAAAAATTGTTAAAGTATTCGTTCACCTCTTGCTGCAATGTGTACCTATACACACATGTTGGTATGTAGAACACATATTGAACAACAGTTTCACCGAAAATGATTCGAGTTCCACGTAATTAGTGGTTAAATGTTTTATTCAGCCCGTTGAACGTTCTACGTTTGGCAACACTGTACCCCCGAGTTTTGTTTGACCTTGCTTCACGCTGGAGGGATGGGCGAAAAGTAGCCGGCCAAGCGCATGTGTATAATCGCTACAAATGAAACCGTGGTGTTCAAAGAGATTCCTGGAGAAATCCCAAAATATCCCGCTTAGGATAACGACTGAATGAGGTATGTCAATCAAAATAATATAAATTTTGTTATATCGTATACCAATGATAATTGAAGTTTGGTTTTATTGTATAGCACGTACACCAACCATTAACCAATAATAAAACGGTACGCTTCACCATCAATAAAGGTGTCTTAGCCGTAACACACGAGACTCTCTGGAAAGTAGACCATTCGATACCGGGTACCGGCAAATCTGTCTGAAGGTCTGTCCAATGTTTTCCTCGGCCAAAATGCTGAATGCTGGGATTAAATCCTATAAAATAGCCCTTGTACATTCCCTCCGATCTATCCGTACGTAATGCATAATAAGAAAATGTGTCATTTTTATGTCGATTATAATATATTATACTACTTATCGGGATGAATATTACGACTTATGATACATAGTTCCTACTTCCTAGCTTATGTTACTGAAAACAAGTGTCACTGGTTATGGTAGCAATATGGTACACTATTAGTTGTCTCTTTATTTGAAACGTAACACAATTTTTTACTGGAAATAATACTGTTTACTGAGTTAAATCAACCTGTTCTATTCATTGAACCGTCTTGCAATTATAATTTCTGTTACATTGTACGACACTATATCGAATTTCACTAGACATCAAATTTAATTTATTATTCTTAACAAATAAACAAGCTATGAACCTCTTTTAGTTGTTATGTTATTTTGTTGCTGTTATATATTTTGTTATTATTAAATTTTGCATTATATTGTTGAGTTATAGGGCCTAGTTAGTCTAACTCAACTCAACAATGAGTGATTGTTTTACATAACACTAACAGTCAATTAATATACACACAAACGAACTGAACTGAACTAAATGGCAGGAGAAAGACCGACCATACACAAGACACAAGACGTGTGATTTCTTCTTCAGCCAATGTTATGTATGATTAACATATGACATGTAAACATATCGATACATTGTTTCAGAATGCTGGATAGAAAAACCAACAGCCGTATGTTTGTGAGATTTAATTTGAGGTCTCCGTCAAAACCTGTTCGACGCAATTGTAACTATTCCTTATGGTGACAAATACTATTATAATTATATTCCTTCTTGACAAATATTATTATCATTTCACAAATCGAAGAGAAATATAAACACATTTCCAGTGAGTTGTTACAAATCTTGTATCTACCCGCATGACCGCGCGCCTTCTGCGCCACTTTCATTTGAACAAAGTATCTCACCAGACAACGAGCGCTCCCTCTCTTGTTGTCTTCAGCCAACCACGCATCTTCAGTACCACCCCTCCTTCCAATGCCGGCTGGAGACGCAGCGCAGAGTTGGCAACATGGGTTACATGACGTAGGCAAACCACCTCGAACAGCAAGTTGCGCGAATAAACAATGGTATAGGCCGCGTGATATACACCCAAACATTGGTGTTTAGGGTTAAACTTTATATAGAGAACAACTTGCTAAAGAGGTGAACGGGCACTTTAAATCTGGTCAATTTACCACCCCATTCAAAAATAACCGCCCAGGGATTAGGTGGTTTAATTCATTTATGAAGAGAAATCCTGAAATTAGCCAAAAGCATGCTGAATACATAAACATGGCAAGGGCAGGAATCAATGAAGAAAAAATAAGAAGATGGTTTAAGGAAGTCAAGGAACTGTTAGGAGACGGCTTTGATGTTCTCTCCGATCCTAAAAGAGTCTTCAATATGGACGAGACTTCGTTTTATTTATGCCCAAAGGGAGCTGTTGTCTTGGCCACTAAGGGTCAGCCAGTATACGATACCTCGTCAAACTCTGATAAAGAGAATATAACTACTTTAATTACGATTTGATTGATTAATGGGGCTTAACGTCTCATATTTATGCAACGATGGCTAATCGAGACGATGAGCGGGTGATAATGAAGATGAGAAAGATGATAATGAAGAAAAAACCACATCCGAATCAGATCCATTGTACGTCGCGTGAGTCGTCATACGGGAGTCCAGCAAGGGAGGGCAGGGCCAAAAGGGAGGAGAAATCTTCAGTGGGACAGTGGGAGGGAAGGGACAGGGTCTCTTTTTGTCGCCTCTTACGACTAGCAGAGTCACTCTGGGCCTATTCTTCCCCGGGCCCAGACGGGTATACTTTAATTACTGTCAATGCTTTGGGCGAACATGCTCCACCATTAACAGTTTACAAACATGAGAGGTTACCACCTGCTATAGCTAAGAAAGCACCACCTTTTTGGGGAATAGGTAAAACGGAGAAAGGCTGGATGACCGGGGAAAGTTTTTGCGAGTATTTTGCCAATGTTTTTCATCCGTTTCTTATTGAATCCGGTATTCAACTACCAGTTATCGTGTTTCTTGATGGACATTCCTCACACCTAACGATGCACTTGGCTAACTTCTGTAAAGAAAATGGGATCATTCTTGTTTGTTTGTATCCAAATACAACACATATTCTACAACCCCTGGATGTTGCTCTTTTCTTTCCATTAAAAGCAAAGTGGAGAGACTTGGTACGTGACTGGAGATATGAGCATGATGGTGCAGAGATACGCAAACAAGACATACCCGCCAACTTGAACAAACTATTGTCAGACAAGTCATTCCCACCAACAATAAGTGCTGGGTTTAGGGTGTGTGGGCTCTACCCATTCAATCCAGATGCCGTAGATTATAGCAAGTGTACACTGAAGAGGACAGTTCCACATCCTGACGAACAAAGACAGAAGACTCGCCTTGAATATCTTGAAAGTAAAATCAGTTTGGAATGCCTTCAACAATTCAAGGAGACTAGGAATAAAGGGATTGATTGGGAGGGAGATATTTGTGCATCCATGGCTTTCGATATTTGGATGGAATTTGTGAATGATGAAAATCCACTTGATAGCATACTACCTGCTACTCTCGATATACTTGAACCTGAATCCACAGTTGCTGGATCTTCCAATATTCCAGATACTTCTGAATCTGATGTGCCTACAGATCCACAGAATGTGAGCACATCTATGACTGAATATGGATCGGACGTAATTATTTTTGATTTTGAAGAGTTCAATAGGCCTGCAGAAATGGTAGAACGTAGTAACGAGCTGTCTCACACTACAGAGTATGAAATAGAGCCAACTTTAATTGACGACACAGAACCAGACTCTGTGATTGAACATGACGAACCAAACCAATCAACACCCCACCGAAGCGAGCAAACATTGCTCAACAATATTTCTCCAGTGTCTTCAAGTAGCAAGGGTTCTACGTCAACGAAAGTTTCACCGAAAACTATGTCCGAAGTCTTGAAGGAGGTGATTCGCTGGCCCGCTCCACAAGTCCCAAAAAATCCTAGAAAGAAAGTGAATATGCCTAGTGTGCTTACATCAGCTAAGTGGCAAGAAATTTACGAACTAAAAGAAAAAGAGAAACAGGAAAAAGTTTCAAATAGAGTTAATAAAGCCAAGGAGAAGGTTGCAAATAAAGTAAATAAAGCCAAGGAAAGACTGCTAAAGGTTCCCAAGCGTAGTGTTGCTGTACGTTCATTAATAAAAAGAAATGTAAGCCAAAGAATAAATAAAGGGCGTAGGCCTAGGCGCCTCTCTGCTGACAGGGAATCTGAAGATTCATACGAAGAAGACAACCAAACTCCTCGAAAGCAATTGCGTGATATTGCAACCCTGAAGGTACACGATTATGTTATCGTGGAATATGAGATGGAGTTTTTCCCAGGCCAGACATTAGAGCTTGATATGTCTGAAAACAAGGCCAAAGTGAGTGTTATGACAATTAGTGGCCCAAATGACTGGAAATGGCCAGACAAACCAGATGTGTTATGGTACCCTCTCGAGGATGTGCGAGAAATAATCATGCCTCCTACTTCAAAAAATAGCCGACAAGCCTGTGAAGTTCTAGAAATTTACAAATACAGACTAGGCATAAAAAGCAATGTGTAGTTTTTTATATTTATGTTGTGTATCTACATAAATGCTAGGTAGACATTCACAATAATCTTCATACCGCTTTTACGATTTAGTATGAGCCATTTGCACAAGCCATTAATTGGTCCTAAAATCTGTAAATTATTTTCATTACTAATTATTTAATAATACAAAATGTCTTTATTATGTTATTGTTACATTTTAAACTCTAGAAACTGTAAAAAAGAGTTTTAAAAATTAATTTAGGAATGTTCGGTGCCAAATAACTTAATGTGGCCAAAACTAGAACTAATTGTGGCCAAAGGTGGTGGAAGCGTGGCCACAACTGGAGTTTTGTACCATCATGTTTTAAATGTGTATTTAATCATTATTTAAGAACATGTAATGGCTATACAATTAAGAAGTACAGTCTTAACATAATAATATACTAGATTTCCAAAGATTATTTCTGTGTGTCAATTTTTGTAGAAAATAGACAACCTCAAACATAAAAAATGTCCTTAAGGTGGCCACAACCGGTATGTCTACCCTATGCCTATGGACAGAGAACTGGTCAGACGGAGAACTGTCAGTGACGTTGCGCCACCGGTGTTTCGACGCAACGGAAGAGTTATGAAGGGACTTTCTGTTGTTAGGTAGGAAACTCAAATCAAGTGTGGGGACTGGCTTTTAGTAAATTTTAGTGGCTCCTCTAAATCTGGAAGCAGTTCCAAAAAACATTCCTTGTTCATTGGTCAAGTCATGATTTTACGCAAAGACGAAGAAGATTATGAGGCTGAATTCCTGCGTTTAAAGCCTACTAAGGAGGATATGGGTTCTGTATTTGTAAAACCATGTGTAGATGACTTTTCTACGTTTAGTTTTAATCAGGTTGTCGGTAAACTTAAACCTCCCATTTCTTTAAGGAGGGGTAATTACAAATTCAACGTTAATGCTTTGGATTGGTAAAAAGAAAATAACATATACAAATAAATAATTAGTTTTTAGTTTAGTTTAGGTTAAACTGTACACTTACTTGGTACATGAATATTTTTTGTAAACATGTTTATTGTTTCTACTCACCCCAGGTCATAATTGGGCTTGGATGCATTGATTTACCATTGGTGTTTCTAGTCACCCCATAGGTGGGTGACTAGAAACAATCAAGGTTTTAAATTTATTTTGTTAATTGAGAGTTGAAAAAAAAATATTTTTGCATACATAATCTTTCTATAGCTATTGACCTATATGACAAAACAAAATTAACTTAATACACTTAATAAACCATCAAGATTTTGATATTCAAAGTTGAGAATTGTTTCTTGTCACCCCATATTACGGCTTCTAGTTTCAATGCCTACATCATAGGCCTATAGACTGTTTAAGATCTTCTTCAGTTAGCGGTAAATGCAATTTAACAATTCGTTTGTTTTCCTTACAGGTGTTTGCGATTTAAATGCTTTGAAAAGATATTGTTGGATGCAAGGACTCGCATTTTGCTCAAGTTTAACACCATGGGTTCAAAGAATGAGCAGGATAGCTATTTGACTGGCTTGATAACCGCACACTCCATATGCCGCAGGCGGTCCCGTAAGAATATTGCAGCAGATGATGTAAGCAACATGCACAGTTCCTCTTACACGTAGAAAATAAGAAGTTGTGGACAGGAAATACAAGTCTGCATCAAAGCCTTTGCTAGTCTGCATGGCATAGCTGTTGGCCGAATTAGGCGTATCCAAAAATTTGTGGTTTCTTTTGGAGTGCCTCCAAAAGACCTCCGAGGTCAACATACGACTAGGCCAAAGAAAACACCTGCTGTACTGTCCAACCTTGTTAGGGCACACATAAAGTCCCTCAAGGCAAGACAGTCACAGTATTCCAGAAGGGATAACCCCGGCAGAATGTACTTGCCTGAGAGTCTTACTGTCAAATCCATGCATAAAATGTTCCTTGAAGAGTATCAAATCACTGTTCCGTATAAAACGTATTGGGGAATATTTAAATCAGAGTTTAATATTAAGTTTGGTCTACCACGAAGTGACACGTGTACAACATGTGATTCTCTCCAGCAGAAAATTGACTCTTCAAGCCCCGAATTAATGCAAAACCTAATAACCCAAAAAGAAATTCACACAAGAAAAGCGGAATCCTTTTATGCTTTAAAACGCTTGTATAAAGCCAAAGCTCGTGCAGGAGAAGTTACATGCATAACATTTGACTACATGCAGAATCTGCCACTCCCAAACATAAAGTCGAATGCAGTGTTTTATGCACGCCAGCTATGGTACAACGTGTTTGGAGTACATGACCTGGCCAACGATGATGCAACAATGTTTGTTTATCACGAAGGAGTTGCAAAAAAAGGCCAGAACGATGTCACATCCATGCTTTTGTCGAACCTTAATGGAAGGGAAGTGGAAAATCATCTTGTTTTAATAAGTGATGGATGTTCGGGCCAAAACAAGAACTACGTTATGGTGCATTTCCTGTACATGATCGTACACTGTCTTAAGTTGGTTGAGAAAATAACCTACATATTTCCAATTCGCGGCCACTCGTTCTTACCGAATGATCAAGACTTTTCACTTATTGAAAAGAAAAAACATCTGAATGCAGAAGTTCCAGAAGATTGGGACATTGCTATACAGTCTGCAAGGACTAAGCCAACACCATTTACCGTACGCAAAGTTGACCAAAATGATTTTGTAAATATTAAAGCTGCCATTGATCCATTCTTTCTGAAGGTTGCAACAGGGGCGCCGACTATGTGGGTGCTCAGGAGCTAAAGCACCCATCGGATTGTTAGGAGGGGTGCGCAGCACCCCTCCAAATATCCAGACTAAAAGAAAAATTATACATATATATCCGAGTTTTGAGGTCTCAATTTAAAAAAAAAAATTACGATAATGTTTCTATTTTCATCCTGGATACAATTTCAATGTGATTAAATTAATGTTTTTTTGGCATTATTATATATGTATACATATATTGAAAATGCATTATTTTGGCATTGCATTCAAGCCACTTTTTTTCTAGAACGCACCAAACAATCTAAAAACGGAGTTTAAAAATTTTCGCCTGCGGCGCTATTATTGGGGGCTCTGCCCCCCAACCCCCGTGCTTAGTCCCTTTTCTGTTAAGTTGAGCACCCCTCGGAATTTGGAAAACCCGGCGCCCCTGGGTTGCAAAACCTCCTGTCCAGATTAAAAATGTTCGAATGATGAGAATAACGTCAACTAAAAACTTTTTAGAACTACGTGATTCATATGCTGGACCTTGGCGTCAGAGTATAATACGAAACCGTGTCAAGATGCCAACTGAGCTGACTCTACGTTCCTTGTACAGTGGGCCTATACCCATTAATCCAGCAAAATTGTCTGATCTTAAAATACTGACTGAGTATTTGGGCAGAGCTGAAAACAAACGATTCTACGAGGAGCTTGACTTAACAGCTGCAGCCACCAGGGAGGCACCTAACCAAGACTCCTCCGAAACAGAAGTGGATTCTGATGACAACAGCAGTGGGTGTGAGGACTGATGATGTGTATATGTAATGTACCAATGTAGGTGTGTAAAATACAATTTTTCTAACAGCAACAGCAAACAATTTTACCAGCTGCTTGAAAATTTGGGTGTAAAGATAATGCCCTACACTCAAAACTTCATAAAGGTTTTTAAAAAGGAGTTGTAGAAGATCACAATTTAATTTTTATTAATGCTTAGGTGTTTCACAATCATGTGCTTATGTTTCTACTAAACCTTTGCAAGTATAAATTGAAAAAATGTAATTGTACACTACATTGAAAAAATAAAAAAAATAAAAAAAATCTGCAATAATGACATTTGTCCAATTTATTTTAGTAGTTTACAACCCCATGCAAAAATTAAAATCATAAAACATTTTGTAAACAGTTATGTTTAGTTATGTAGTAATTTAAAAAAAATTATAAATTGCACTTTTTAATCAAATGCAGATGGTGTGCAAATGATATGCTTTACTGAAACTTTTGTTTTATGGACATAATGAGTTTTTGTAAAAAAACCCTCAATTGCTTCTACATTTTTATGTGGAGAAATGTTTTCCACATTGTCAGTACAATGCTTCACTATGAGCCGCCTTCTTGCTAGCCTCGAGAGTCGCATAGACGATTCCGTCGTAATTCGAGATTTCAAGACAACTATGAAAAGCGAAATTATACGGCGTTTTTCTATAAGCCTACCCACTGATGCGGATGCCGAGACGGGAGATGGGAGTGACCCTAAAGTGACTCTTGCTTTAATCGCCGGTGTGTTTGATCCCCGCTACAAATCACTCTCTTTTCTCGACGAAACCACAAAAACGGCAGTGTTTAACCAGGTTGAAAGCCTCATTGACGACGAAAGGGCTCCATCACCAAGCGAGGACGAATATTTTCCTCCAGAAAAATCTTCCCGTCAATAAGAGGTGGATGAAGAGGCTGTATTTTTCGGCAAAACTATCGATTCAGTGAGTGCTGACGAGACAGTGCTCAACGAGCGAGGGAGATTCAAGGGAGTGATTGAAATCACTAGAAAAGAGTGCCTGCTGTCACGGTGGAAACAAAACCACTCAAAGTTTCCGACAATTGCAAAATTAGCACGCCGATTTCTAGCAATACCGGCAACTTCAGTGGCAAGCGAGCGTCACTTTTTTCTCGCGGGCCGAATGATATCAAAACAGCGTGCCAGGCTTCTTCCAAAAACATCTTAGACATTGACGTTTGTAAACCGAAATTGGGAGTACAACTAAACGTAAGTTTAAAAAATATTCAATTTAATAGTTTAGTAGCGGACCTATACAAAATGATTGAATTGCACTTTCATATTATGTCAATTTCTACTTCCTTTCAGTGTGAAAAAAGACTAAACCATTGTGACAGCTTGCATCACAATCGGAGGTCTACGCTTCTTCGCTTCGCTTGTGAGACATTTTAAAAATTTTAAGTAGTGGTTGTCCATTATCGTGTTTTGAGGCTGTGGTTTAGGCCTACATCACAGACTAGTTTTAAGATTTGCAACTCTATGATAAAATTGTTTCTAAATTGTAAGAATGAAACAGTCAAATATTCAATCATTTTTTAAGCAAAAAGTTCGTGTTTTATCATCTGAAGCAAGTGAAACACCACCCGTAACGGAGAATCAAGACAATCAGACCAGTGATAGGAGTACCACTGTACCAGCAAATACCAATAGTAATAACTTTCCAAGTAGGCCTACTCTCCCCGAATCTAACGTGGCAATTACGCCTGCAACTAGTTCGTCCCCTAGGCTTCCCAATAGCGCGAAACAATGTGAAAAACGAAAGTATTTAGCATCTTGGGTCCGTGACTTCCCGTGGTTATCGTTCAATCAAAGTACTAAACCAGTGACGTGTTTCATATGTGCCTCATTTCCTGACACTGCCGATAAAAAGTGGGTGATTGGCTTTGCTGGAAAGTTAAAAAAAAAACATTTTTGTGGCACAGCAAAAGCACAAATATCATGTCAAAAACGTTAAACGCCAGGACGTTAAAAAATGTCCTGCCAGTGCGCCTCTGGCCAAATGCGTGAAAAAAATGGATGAGGACATGTTTAGACACCTCACGCTTCTATTTAATATAGCATATTTTATAGGTGTTCACGAAAAACCATTTTCCGACTTTCTGCTCCAAGTTAACTTGGCACGTAAGATGCTCGTGGACATCAAACAGAAATATGTCAGTGATAAAATGTGTAAGTCATTTATCGAGTACATTGCACTTGACATA
This sequence comes from Isoperla grammatica, assembly GCA_945910005.1. NCBI lineage: Eukaryota > Metazoa > Arthropoda > Insecta > Plecoptera > Perlodidae > Isoperla > Isoperla grammatica. The sequence goes on from OX246749.1 coordinate 10,251,153, forward strand.
AATGACTCGGTCATTGAGGAGATGAAGCGATCGCCGTACGTTAGTGTTTTAATTGACGGCTCAACTGATCGTGCTGGATTAGACAATGCTGACGTCTATGCACGCTACCTTGCAAACGGGGTGGTGAAAGAACGCTTACTTGGCCTAGTAAACTTGAAGAGTGCAACATCACTGGCCTATTACATTGCACTCACCGATCTATTAAATACACTGAGCATTGAATATAAGAGGCCTAATTACTTGGTAAGTCTGGGAACCGACGGAGCCTTGTCTATGGTCGGCCATCAGTCAGGATTGATAACCCGCATTCAAGAAGATGCGCCACACTGTGTGAGCATTCATTGTGTAGCACATCGGTTACAACTTGCTATTCTGGATGCATCCAAACAAGCACCATATATCAAAGATTTTGATAAGACAATAAGAAACGTTGTTAGCTTTTATCGAGGCTCAACAAAGCGCACCGAAAGTTTAAAAGCTACTGCAGAGGTAGGCCTACTTGAAACTGCAATTGTGAAACTACGAGAGATTCACGCTGTGCGTTGGATTATAAGCAAAACAGCAGCTTTGAAAGCGGTTTTACGAGATCTCGTCCCGCTCATTGTTAATTTAGAACAGTATGCATCCGATACATCTGTTGACGGCAGTGCAGCAGCCAAAGGCATTGTACTTAAAATAAAATCAAAAATCATTCAAGTTTGTTAAAACGTTGAGTTTTATGTTGACATTTATAATGAGTTTGATCCATTGTGCAAAGTATTACAAAGGGAAGAACTACTCTTGTCCCAAGTGAAAAACAAAACCCACTTCACCATACTGAGTCTCGAGTACTACATAGGAAATGAGGGGCCTAATGTAAAACGCTTTCTGGAAAATGTAACCACGACAGGAGTGTTTGAGGAAATTCAACTTAGTAATGTGCAGTTGGGAGAAGTGCAATACCAAGCTTTCCGTAAAGTATTGTTACAGAATACCTCTCATTACCTAAGAGAACGGCTCCATTCCACAAAAAATAATAGTGGTGAAAGTTGTTTTGTGCTGGACCCCTTGAATCATCCGTCTTACGAAGGTGAAGTGGGGCTCAATTTTTGACCACCTACGGAAACAACGAGATCGTTACACTCAGTCGTCAATTCGGCATTATTCAAGGCAACAACATTGAGATCGAGAACACCACAGCTAACCTCATATGTGAGTGGGTGGAGTTTACAGCTCTTATCCGCAGTGAAGGCAAAGACTTGCAAATCCACGGGTTTCCAAAAAAAACTTGACAATTTTCCGGCACGATTTGTGTATTTGCGAAAGATTATTCAGGCTACAGCGTGTGTAGCGGTCTCCACAAGTTCATGTGAAAGAGGTTTTAGTTACGTAAACCGTATTAAAAGTAAACAACGAATGTCCCTACAAAGCTCATCGTTAGGAGACCTGCTCCAAATAGCAGTGAATGGACCACCGATTGAGGCGTATGACCCCAGTAGAGCCATTGATAAATGGTATTTCTCGCCCACGGGTGCACGGCACGTAGCCGGACAGAAACGACCCGCCCCACAATAGTAACTCGCAGTCCCAGTTCGTGATTTTTTGTGTTCAAGGTGACAAGGTCCACGGTCGCGAAGTAAAGGGTGGGAGTAAACAGTGAGATTAGTTTTTTTACCGTGCTATCAAGTGTCGAGTCCCCCCCCCCCCCCCCTGTGTGTGGACCCTAGTGTCCACATTATTTTATTATCGCGCTATGAGTAGAGGTGTTTGTTTTTCGCGGACCACGAAATCGCGAAAAGTGTTGATAAAGAAGGGAGAGATAAACAAAGTGTATATCTGTTGATAGGCACCTTAAAAACATCAAAATTTCACCGCGAAAATTCGCGAAATCCGTCAATTTTCAGTCATAGCATCGATATTTGTATTAAAGAGCGAAATAACACGAAATCTCGATTGTTTTTTATTTATTATCAAAATTTTAAAGAAATTTAAATTTATTATTACAGTCAAACGCCATAACAACACACTCGTGGGGACCTAATATTTTTCCATTATAATAATGATTGCGTTAAGCAGAACAACGATTTATTTTTGCTGAAATTCAGCGTCAAGCAGAGCAAACGAGTACAATTCTGAGGGATTTTACGTGACGGACAAGAATATTCTTATGTTTTGTGACTGCCGCCTTAACTAGTACTAGTTTGTACATACAATTCAAATAAATTAAATTACATTAAAATTCCTTTTTAATTTAAACATGTTTCTGGTGAAATTTACTGTAGAAAATCTCCCAAAAAGCATAACACCGCCATAACATCGAAATTATTAAATCTAAAAACGAAATTTAAGAAAACATAACACCAGTTACAAACACCTCTAGCTATGAGTGGTTCATCCTCATCGAGTGTGTGGAACCATTTCGATAAAACTGATGATGGAAAGTCGGTTAAGTGCCGAGTGTGTGGTAAATTATTGAAGTACGCCGGCAGTAGCACCAGTGCTATGCATAATCATTTGAAACTGGTACATCCTGCAACTGAACTAAATCCTAATAACATCCCCGGCCAAACAAAATTGCAAACCTTTTTTAAAAGTGGACAACAACGTCGTATTTGTGACAAAACACGCACGGAAGAAATCACTCAACACATCATCGCAATGATAGTTTCGCATCTTGTACCCATTAAGTGTGTTGAGTGTAGTGATGTATAAATTCGCGGAATTTATTTTTGGGGAATATTCCCGGGAAAATTCCTGGGAATATTCCCTAGAGTCGGGAATTTTAGGGAATTTTTGTTTTTAGGCTACAAGAATAAATGATAGGTCTAACTAAATGCTCCAAGTAAAAACAAGATGTGTCATAAAATGCTTGAAATGATTTCTATTTATGCTAAGGGGCCTAGGTGGAGGGTAAGCTGACAGTAAATTTCCAATCTAAAAATATGAGTTAGTTTGTTTTATGACTGATAAATTTTAATTTTAATGGCGTTTTCCAATGGCCACACTGGACCGCACTGAGTGCACCTTCAACGATTAAAACAACAATGCACAACCATAGGCGTGCGCAGTGTCTAAAATTAGACCCCACACGATGAGGTTGCGCGGTACAACTGGGGTCTGGGCTGAAGCCCCAGCCGCCGGAAGCAATTAATTTTTTTTGGTTGATACATTAACTTTTATGGCATAAAACGCGATTTTAGTACGCGATGACGCATTCCAGTGCCATGGGATCTTGTGGCCCGTATGGAGCTATGTTTGGTTTCATATGTTTCGTTCCGATGGCGGTCGAAGTTGACATATTAGGTCCGGCCTGAGCCGTGCGCACGCCTATGTGCACAACAATATAATAGACGCACTGAGTGCAGTCCATTGGAAAATGTCATAAGTGTATAATATATTATCTTCGGTTTTGCTAATGTAAGGGCCGCTTACATTTAGGTACCTACTTATTATATAAGCGGACATATTCAGCCATCAAGGGAAAATTTAACTAAATATCAAAACGAATGAGTTGTATGTAATAATAAGGTTGTACAGTATACACTATTAGGGAAACAGCAGCTTGCAACCCCCCCCCCCCCCCCCCCAGAACGCAAGCCCAGCATGAGACCCCCCCCCCCTCCACATACAACAGTATCCAGTGGGTTTATCGTAGGCCTAAGCCTACTACTTATGTCTAATGACCTGGGATGAACACATTCATCTGGGAATTGATTTCATAAAAAAAAACATAAATTCCCTACTTTTGGGGATTTATATGGGGTCGGGGAATATTCCCGGGAATATTCCCAGGGGAATATTTCTGCCCGTACATCACTAGTTGAGTGGGATAGATTTAAAGCCCTCATGGCTTTTGTAGAACCCGAATACAAAATGCCGTGTCGGAAGACCATCATGGCGCGTATGAATCTGACCTACGATAAAAAGAAAGAACATCTAGTCGAAGCTCTGTCTGATTCAAACATTGAACAGATTTCGATCACGACAGACAATTGGACATCAAACTGTGCTGAATCTTTTCTAACAATGACTGCTCATTTTATTGACTCTAAATGGGAAATGCAAAGTGCGGTTATGGCTACGCGATTCATGGACGTGTCCCACACAGCTGAAAACTTGCGAAAAGAGTTAGAATCAATCGCATCTGAGTTCAACATTCAGAACAAGCTACTTGCGTGCGTTCACGACAACGGGTCAAATGTAGAATTGGCTATCATCGAGTGTGACAAAATAAGTGCCAGTGTAGGCTGCGTGGCTCACACATTACAGCTTTCGGTAAATGCCGGCCTTAAAGACTCGGTTCCTATTACCAAAACTATCGCGGCAGCAAGTCGGCTAGTTGCACACTTCAAACGAAGCTACAAAGCAACAGCCGCTTTAAAAACTAAACAGCAGCAGCAAGGCATCCCACAACACAAGTTGATACAAAGCTGCCCCACAAGGTGGAACAGCACATATGACATGTTTGAGCGGCTGGTAGAACAGCGATGGGCCATATCGGCTGTGCTTTGAGTGATAAGAATAAAACCAAAGTGAACGATGCTCGCGTGTTAGAACTTAAAGATGAACAGTGGATCTTGATGGAAGATATGATAGAGTGCCTGCAACCACTGAAAGCAGCAACAATAGCCGTGTCGGGAGAAAACGCAGTATCTATTTCAATGGCAGCGCCTATTCTCTCAGCATTAGTGACTGAGCATTTAAAACCAGATATTCACAAGCCAGTGAATGTTGAAAAGTTTAAAAGTGTCGTCACCGCCTGTTATGTCTTCCACTCCGTTAGGATGCATGGTACCGGGAATATTGGGAATATTAATGTATAACCAATGTAATGGCAAACTGTAGCTCGGCCCGGCTGCATGGAGCGGAAGGAATGTAACATGTAGGCACTACGACGGAACTCGGTTGACTGGCGACAGGTATGGTGTGGAGGGTAGACAGGTAAACAAGGGGGCGTATGGTGGCGTGACTGGGGATGAGCCGATGAGCGGTCTTTATTGATAACACATGATCATCATCTGATCCGTATGATGTCATGTACAAACAAACATGATTGGTGAACAAAGAAATGTATTACATATGCTACATTCCTTCCCCTTAATTTTTTAACTCATAATCAATTTCTTAATGACATAATATGCTACATTGGTATATATGATGTAGCATTACAAATCTATATTAAACATTAGCATACACTGATTAGTGATTATAGTAACATCAGACATGATATTTTATACAACAGTACATCTACAAATCTAATTTTATTTTTGGACGCCGGTCACGGAGTGGATATCTACGTGTGCCGTCATCATTTATTTTATTTTTAACAGTGTTTGTAGATGGTTCAGACGAGAACGTATTACTCTCTTTGGGTTCCTGTGGATCAGGTAACTGTGTAGGCTCCGAAATTACAGGCTCTCTTAACACTTCATCAACATCAACATTAACATTAACATCTGCATTTTTACTGTCATGATCATGTAGTAATGTATCTAAAGCAATTAGTTGATCCACATGTCTTTTCCAAATAATACCTGAATCAAGTTTCACTAGATACGTTACATTGCTTAATTTTCTAAGAATAACACCTTGCGTCCACTTATTTCTAGTTCGATAATCTTTTATAAGTACTGGCTGATTGTCAACAAATTCACGTGTCTTGCTACCACGAGCATACTCCTTTTGCTTGGCTTGCTTACTAGCCACTGATACACAAAGATTTGGACGAATTAAATCTAATCTGTTCCTTAGGTTTCGACCTAGCATTAATTTGGCTGGAGTTTCCATGGTAGTAGCGTGCACAGAGTTTCGATAATCAAATAAGAATCTACTTAAAGCTACTTCTACATTGGATTTATCATGTAATGCACATTTCAGTTTGTTTTTAACAAGTTTAACTGAGTTCTCAGCTTGACCATTAGACTGGGGATGGTACGGAGGTATTAGTGAATGCTTAATGCCGTTCATTTGTAAGAATTGCTTGAACTCATACGAAGTATAAGGAGGTCCATTATCACTAACGATCAGTTCAGGTAAACCAAATCTGGCAAACGTCTGACGTAAATGCATAATGGTCTGACTAGCGGCTGTAGAGCTTACTTCGTAAACCTCTAACCATTTTGTATGTGCATCAATGATTATTAAATACATTTTTGAATTGAAAGGACCTAGGAAATCAACATGAATTCTAGACCAAGGTTTGTGTGGATAGTTCCAGACATGTAAAACACTTTTGGATGGTTTCTGCCGTTCCATTAAACAAGCTGAACAACTGTTCGCTAATCTCTCGATGTCAAGATCAATTGATGGCCACCATACATATGATCTGGCTAATTGTTTCATTTTAACAATGCCTAAATGGCTTGAGTGTAACTCATCCAATAGTATCTTTCTAAATTTGTCTGGTACCACTACTCGGTAACCCCACATTAAGATTCCTTGTTCAATGGTAAGTTCATCTTTCCTTCGGAAAAATGGACTCAACAAACTGTCTTGATTGTTAGGCCATCCATACATAACGTAACCTACAATCTTTCTCAAAGTTGAATCTTTAAGAGTCTCCTTTTTTACATCCTCGAAATTCAAAGGTATTTGAACTTCATTTAAACATTGTAAATAAGTTCCTGTATAAATGTCACAATCATCATCATCATCAGTGGTGGAATGACTTAAAGGTAAGCGTGATAAGCCATCAGCATTACCATGCTGGTGTGATTTAACATAACAAATATCAAAATCGTACCCTGAGAGAAACAACGCGTAACGTTGCAGTCTACTAGCTGCAAATGCAGGCAGTCCTTTCTTACTACCAAAAATACTAAGTAAAGGTTTGTGATCAGTACACAAGGTAAAATGTTTCCCCCATAAATATTGGTTAAACTTTTTTACACCGTAAACCAAACTTAAGGCTTCTTTATCTATTTGTTCATAAGCTTTTTCACTATTAGACAGTGTACGAGATGCGTACGCTATTGCCTATTGGACGTTCTTTACCGTCTTCCTGAATTTGTGATAAGACACAACCCAAACCATAACTAGATGTGTCGCATGCTAATTTCACAGGCTTTTCTGGATCATAATGAGCTAATACATCAGATGATACTAATTTTTCTTTGATTAACTGAAATGATTTCATACAGGTTTCATCAAAGTTGAATTTAGTGTCTTTTTTCAACAAATTATACAAAGGACCCAAAATTGTTGATAAGTTAGCCACGAACTTGGCATAATAGTTTATTAAACCCAAAAATGCTTTTAATTGCGTGACATTTTGTGGAACAGGAGCATTCAAGATTGCTTTTATCTTGTCAACAGCTGTTCGTAACCCTACTTTATCAATGATAAAGCCTAAATATTGAAGACTTTTTGAGAAAAACTGACATTTAGATTGGCTAACTGTCAATCCATAGTCACTCAATCTCTTACAAACTTGCTTCAGCCTATTTAAATGCTCGATAAAGTGTGCTCCCGTGATTAGAATATCATCAAGAAATACTACAACACCTGGTAATCCTTGAAGTATAGTTTCCATTATTCTCTGAAATGCGCCTGGCGCTGAGGCGATACCGTATGGTTTACGATTATACATGAATAAGCCTTTATGAGTACTGATAGTACAAGCTTTTTTAGAACTGTCATCTAATTTAACTTGCTGGTATGCCTGACTTAAGTCTAGTTTAGTGAATGTTTCTCCTTTTTGTAAGGCTGCAAATAAATCATCAATACGTGGAATGGGATAACGATCAATTTCCAGGTTAGGATTCACCGTCACCTTAAAATCACCACAAATCCTTATCTGACCATTTTTCTTTAACACAGGGACAATGGGTGTACCCCACTCACTACTGTCAGTAGGTGTTAAGATACCCTCGCTGACTAATTTATCTAACTCTTTTTTAACTTTTTCCTTAAGTGAAAATGGTATAGCTCTGGGCTTATAATACTTTGGAATAGTATTTTCCTTAAATCTAAGTTTTACTGATTCACCCTTATATTCTCCTAAATTTTCATTGAACAGTTTAGGGAACTCATCATTTAAGTTTTTGACCACTTGTGAAATTTTGGATTTCTCATTTACCACATTGGAGTTATGTAACTCTTGAGGTATACTAACTTTAACTTGCAATGCTTTAATCCAATCTCTTCCCATGAGAGGATTAGCACCATTGGCTATTACATATAATTGAAGTAACTGTACAAAGTTTTGATATTCAACATGCACGTTAATTACACCTAACGGAACTATTTTCTCACTAGTGTATGAAGCAAGTACTAAGTTTGTTTGCATCAGCTTGATTTTACTAAAGGTTTGCTTATAGAACTTGTCTGATATCACAGATACTGCTGCTCCAGAATCTACTTCAAACAACATAGGTTCATGTTCAACTTTTACATTTACTTTAATAGGTTCAATTTTTTTAACATCACATACATGTTTATCATTTATTGTAAACAAATTAGTAAGATCGACGAGATTATCGTCCTCGGTAGCAATACTACTGTCCTCATGGACACTGTGTTGGTCTAGACCTTCATCAACATAGTGATGCCTATTTGTTTGACCCTTATTTGAAGCTTTAGGTTTATCATACCGGTTATTTCCTTTAGACACTGAATGATTGGGAGTAACCCTATTATTATTTTGCTGCGACTTACCCCTGCAAACTTTTTCAAGATGTCCTTGCTTACCGCAAAAATTACATATGTACTCTCTGTATCGGCAGTCTTTGGTAGCGTGTCCTTGTTTGCCACAACAATAACACTGACATGCTGCGTTCCCTCCTTTGGAAGATTTGGCACGTCCCCTCTGCGCTTCGATATGTTGTATGCGGTGTTGTTGACCTGTAGAGTAGGCCAAGGTCGCTGCATTCCTCTCAGCTGCTTCCAGTGACGTCGCAGTTCTGACAGCTGTGTCGTATGAGAGAAGCGGTTCGGCCAACAGACGTTGCTTGATCGCGTCGCTTTTCAATCCGCTGACGAGTCTGTCTCTTAGGTAGTCGTTCAATGAAGGTCCAAATTCACAATGCGTTGACAACTTTTTCAAACTTGCGATGTATTTTGCCACACTTTCGTTTTCCAGCTGATTTCGAAGACTGAATTTATATCGTTCCGCAATGAAACTGGGCTTCGGATACAAATGGTTTTGTATTATTTCCACTAATTGTTCGTAAGTCTTAGGGCCGGTTTCACCATCATTGACTTTTGTCGAGTTCAGCTTGAACCTGAATGTTACCAATTCGACAAAAATAATTACTTTACCTGTTTAATTTCTCACATATCTCACTTTATTGTTGTTTTGGTTACCTAAGTATTGTCACTGCATGTTTATTGTTTACAGTGGGATGAAAATAATTTCTCACAATGCCACTTATTGCTTTTAGTAATACCATGAAGTTTAAAATAGTCCATGTAAAGATTGGTATACATGTTTGTTTTGCTCATAATACAGATGTATTTTTATGTAAAAAAGATAAACACACTGCAAATGCATTGTTGGGATGAACCCTCGACGCCCACCGTTCAGATTTGTGATGATAAACTCCAAAGCAGTTGTTTCATAGCTCTGTCACTGCCTTCTGTACGTATTATGCACAAGCAGAGTACAAGTTATCCAGTAGGCAATGGCTAAACAATTGACTGTAAACATCTTTGACATGTATTACCAATCTGAGAAAATCTTCCTTCAATATCCTTCATATTTGCCATGAACAGGATACAATTGCATGCTAATGAGATTTAAATGTGTATCTTGTTTCACATCAATACTAAAACTATCTGTAAATCGACGTATAAAGCAACACATTATCAATAAAACATTTCACTCTTCATGTAGTGGATTTTGCAGTTTAAAGTTGGTGTTAGTGTCGTTCAACTGAACTTGGCCAAAAATTATCTTGGTGAAACCGGCCCTTAGTAGCGGGTTTTAAAGGTGTACATAAATCGCGTAAAAGAGTGTAAGTTTTAACTCCTACGACTGTTAGCAATGTAGGCCTACTCACTTTTTTGTTGTCGTCGATTTCGTTGCACTGAATGAAAAGTTCAAAGCGTTCAATATATGATTGCCATGATTCGTCTGCACTGTCGAATTGCGTCATGGTACCTATTAGTGCCATATTGTCGATTGTTGCACTTTTTCTGAATACTGTTCGTTGTTGTAACACACCTTACTGCGCCACGACTTATTGATGAACGAAATATGAAATGTAACACACCTTCCTGCATCACAATTTTCATGAGAAATGTTCGAATGACATGAAACACACCTTACTGCGTAACGATGTCCTTGAATCGAAGATCACGATGAAACACACCTTACTGCGTACACCGGTCCAATTGTTAATTCCATTTCCTCGTCGCCACTGTTATGTCTTCCACTCCGTTAGGATGCATGGTACCGGGAATATTGGGAATATTAATGTATAACCAATGTAATGGCAAACTGTAGCTCGGCCCGGCCGCATGGAGCGGAAGGAATGTAACATGTAGGCACTAGGCACTACGACGGAACTCGGTTGACTGGCGACAGGTATGGTGTGGAGGGTAGACAGGTAAACAAGGGGGCGTATGGTGGCGTGACTGGGGATGAGCCAATGAGCGGTCTTTATTGATAACACATGATCATCATCTGATCCGTATGATGTCATGTACAAAAAAACATGATTGGTTAACAAAGAAAGGTATTACATATGCTACACCGCCGACATCAAACGTCGATATTCAAACATATTTCATAGAGATGGGGAAATATACCGAGGCGCTGGAGCCATGCTTCATGCGACCTTCCTTGACCCCCGACACAAGCACTTGCCATTTCTGAGTGAAAGATTACAGAAAATCATACGCGACGATATCAACATCAAGCTAGCACAGATCGGCCCCTTGCCTTTCAGTCCGTGCAGCACCCCCGATTCATCTACGCCCGTAGAGAAAAAACGAAACTGGACCACTCCTTACAACACTTATTGGGATCATCTTACTCAACAGAAAATGAAGAAACTAATGTCGCATATACAGACGAACTAACGTCCTACACTTTATTGCCACACATCGCACCTCACGACAATCCGCTCCAATGGTGGAAGAAACACGAGGATATGTTCCCACGATTGGCACGTATAGCTAAATGCTTCCTGGCAATTCCAGCAACATCGGTTCCGTCAGAGCGCATGTTTTCGACGGCTGGAAGGCTAGTGACAAAAATGCGTAGCAGCCTCAGCTCGAAGAATGTCGATTTGATATTGTTTCTTAACAAGAACTAGTTGTCGGGGTGAAATATGAACAAAAAATGTAGGCTAGTCATTGTTCTCGTGATTAGGGCGCTGCTTCACAGCTTTTATACCTTATCACGTCACTGATTTTCATACAGATAATTGTGAGTTTAAACATGATTTGTAAGTTTTTATCTCAAACAATAAAACTAATCTATAGGCGTATCGATTACAGCTAAGCAAATTTAACCAATTCATTAGCCTATTGCTGCTTCATAGCTCTAATCTTATCTATCTTGTCCCCTAGCTTATCTTATAGTGTTTGTGATTTTCAACTGTCAACATGCAGATTATTGTTAACAACATCACATAAGTCTTAAATGTAAAATTTGGCATTCGTTTATACATATATTGAAGGCTGTGGCTGTCACTGGCTGATAGCAGTACCTATAGTAGGCCTACCTATGTACATAAGAATAAAAAACAAATATGTATGATACATCATTTTACCACTCTTGTTGATATTATTTCGCCTCGTGATCACATTTAACCAATCTTACCTGTAGTCCTGTACTGGACTAGGTATAAGGGATGCCAAAAAGCGTGTATTTCACTAAACGTATACACCCCGCCCACAAAAATGTGTGCACGTTTAGGCCTACTCCTACAAGAAGTACAATCTGTGTTCACATTTGTATACGTACACTCAACGGTCATTACACGTTCGCCGCATATTAATTTAACCCCTTCAAGGAAATCACGAGGCCTTGGTGAGTCTCTCTATTTAATCTGATACCTAGGCCTACGGAAAGAAAACTGCTCGTCAACATGCCTATAAAATGGGGGGGGGGGGGGCAGAGAGCGGGCAGCGTCAGACAGCTGCCGACTGCCACAACCGTATCCAATTGCAATACTTCTCGGTGTGTGATTTGCGACTTGTAGGCCTAATTGTGCTTATTTTATTTAATGGTGGAGTAAAGCTTTGCCGGGCAACAGGGAATTATTGTCGGGCGGGTCGCCCGACGCTCAGGGCCCTGGGGGAGAACACTGCATAAATAAAAGATGTATAGACCTTTGGTAACCAAGTAGGCCTAATTTGTGTAGACAGCCCAACATTAAAATAGATTTTTAAAAAACATTTTTTTTTTTCTTTGAAGATGTAGGCTATAGGTAGGCCTATATTCGATTTTTTAAGAATTTCGGTTAATCGGTTAACCGCGGTTAATATCGCCGATTAACCGATTAGGTAATTAACCGATTTATCCCACCCCTAACCGGTACTATCTTACGTTGTGAAACTTGTTACTGTTTTTATGTACACTTAGCCCCTATGTAAAGAATGAGAATAAAATGGATTTAAAAATTAAACTAAAAAATTAAAAATTACTGTAAGTAACATGTAAAATCCTATACTTCAAATCTCTTAAACCTTAATCGTTAGTCTTAGTCATTCGTTGTGAACTGTGAACTGAGAACTCAAGTTGACTTGGCCTCAATTCGACCTGATATGGCATGATTGGTAGACCTAGCCCTAGCCTAGGCTAGACCTATAGGCCTATAGGCTACTTGAAAGCACATTATGTAAAGGCGGCTTGGAGAAGTGGGCTAACATTTCCAAAAGGGTTTGTCCATGAGAAAGTGTCCTTGGGAGGCAAAACTTAAAAATCTCTCAAATTTAAAGTTTCACATGTCAGATTATTCACAAAAGTCTAAAGAACTTGAATTTGGATCATATTTTGTGATGTAACATGTGTATATATCTGTAATACAGCTTGCAATATGGCCATTAGAGAAATGTGTGACAGCGATGGCAATATATTCCAGTTTCATTAAATAATTTTAAATATTCCTAAATGACTTATCTGAAAGGTGTTCACTAGGGATGAACATCGATAAAATAAAAACTATCGATAATCGAAAAGATGACTGCATTATCGATCGATAATATCGAACGATAATAAATTTACAAAATTGAAGTAATGTTTTACAGTTTGTGATATGTCGCCTAATCGAGCACATAACGATATGGCAACATTACTTGGACACATCTGACGTGACACTGCTGAGAGTATAATCACATTTTACGAGGCCCAAGGCCTAGTATTTTGGCAGTATCTTTGAGTATTTCAATACTAGAAAGGTCCGAGAAGAACGAAATAATGCTTTACGAACCCGCTTTTTTAGAAATCAGACCATTCGATAATATTTGTATTATCGATTATCGAAATTTTATTGCATATCGAATATCGAACGATAATATCGATTATCGTGTGCATCCCTAGTGTTCACACTGTTATCTGCTGTAGAGTGTCTATTTTTAGAAAACATAATTTATATTTGTGTACAATTTAAATAGCATTTATTTTTAATAATAGTCATAAATGTTTGTCGCGGTTGTCACAAGAGGTAACATAAACCTGTTAAAAGTTGTGGTAAAAGTGAACTACTGCAGTTATCATCTTCAAACTTGGCAAGATTGTAGTTAAAGGTATTGCTGTTAGATAGCACTAGTGGTCAGAAGCTAAAGAATGATGCCACAGGTGTTACACAGCCCTCTAGTGTTGTCACAAGAGGTAACTGTCACAAGACCTAACAGGAAATAGTATTCTTACACTTGCTTACCACATGGCAAAGCTGTTGCTGTTGATCCTGAAGAAGAACATTGAAGTGCAGGACTAAACAATATGTAAGTATAAAATATATTGAATTTCCTTTTTTTAAGCCCCTAGGCCTACTTCATGGCTTATCAAGCAGGGATATTAAATAAATGTAACCTTAAGAAATTTCAAATAAATGGATAATCAGATGCACATGGTGTTAATGTTGCCTCTATCTATCTCAGGCCAGTAGGGCAATTACTGGGTAATTTTCTACAAGAGTAGGCCTAATTGATATGCTAGAATGTGAAGCATTACTAATAGAATGTTTATTTCATTGCAGACTTCCAGTACTAGGCCTACACTTGACCATGGCCAAAACTAATTCACAGCGTCAAAGTGCTTGGAAAGCCAAACACAAAAATGACCCTGGTTATAAAGAATTGAGGAAAAAAATTAATAAAGCCTACTATAAGAAAGTAAGTGATAATCAAACTTCCGCTGAAAAGTTATTGCGGCAGAAAGAGGCTCGTCTGCGAAAACAAAAATCGCGCGCTGCTGCACGCAGCAAACGTCTCCAAGACCAGCTACTGGAAACACCAAAAAAAATATCGCCATCTGCTCTTGGTAAGGCTGTCAAGAGGGCATTGCACAAGGGTCTACCCAAATCTCCTCGAACACGACGAGTAGTTTTGTCAAAGATTTCAGAGATGGAGGGCATTGAACTGGCAAAGAAGTCTCCTCAGATTCTGCGTAATAGACTGAGCGACGATACCACTGCTAAGGTGATAAAATTTTATGAAAGTGAAGAAATAAGCAGAGTGGATCCAGGTTTTAAAACTGCGACAGTAACAAGACAGCGTACCATTGCGGCTAGGCGTAACTTGCTATTTACCATCAGCGAGGTGTTTTCAATGTTTAAAACCGAGTATCCAGAAGTTCTAGACATTGGAAGGAGTAAGTTCGCCTCATTACGGCCAAAACACGTGAAGCCATATCGCGATTTGCCACACAATGTTTGTGTGTGTAGATATCACGAGAACTTCTCAACTCTTCACCAGTCGCTGTCAGAAGAGGTCGAGGGCTTGGGTTCTTCAGTCCATGAACTTGTTTCTAAAGTTTGTGACAAACATAGCTCTAAATGTATGATCTCCGAATGTTTAACTTGCAGTGACATTTTCAAAGACATTTTCAGTGTGGAATTGCAAGACCCAGATGAAAAAATTACGTACAAACAATGGAAACAAGTTGAGAAGCGTATTGAACATGTCGTGGAGGTGAAGAGCGTGACCGACGCATTAGACGAAATGGTTCAGCAATTCAAGCCATTCCTTGCCCATTCCTTTAATGCGAGCATGGCTCAATCCCATTTCAATTCTTCTCGAAACTCGGCTACAAGAGAGAACGTAATTCTGCAGGTAGACTTTGCTGAAAATTATAGTTGCTCTTATCAAGACGAGATTCAGTCGGCCCATTGGAACAACCCTCAAGTTGCTTTGTTTACAGCTGTTGTTTGGTTTGGACCGACTGACGAGGATATTCAAAGTTATGTAATTACATCAGACAACATTACTCATGACAGATATTGTGTCAACATATTCCTACGAGATGTAATCACAGAACACAAGAACAAAAACCCCGATATGAGAAACTTGCATGTATTCTCTGATGGTAGTGCTTGCCAATTTAAGCAAAAATATAACTTTGCCAACATAACCCTTTTAAAGGAAGACTTAGAGCTTGACAATTTGACATGGACTTTCTTCGCCACCTCACACGGTAAAGGTGCTGTTGATGGTGTTGGGGCGGTGGTAAAGAGACGAGTGTGGAACGCAGTTCGAGCGAAGAAAGCTGTTGTGCGAAATGCATTATCTTTTACTGTAAGATACAGACTAACCAAGGCGGTGGACTCGGCTGACAGTCGAGTCACCAGCTGAAGGCTGCCTGGCAGTCAGTCAGCTATGAGACACGGAGGGGAGTACACTTGTCATGTCTGTACAGGAAAGACAATAAAGTGAACTGTAAGTACCGTAATAATAATGTCTCATTATTATCCAGCCATCCTAAAAACTACATGGTGTCAGAAGTGAAACTACAATTTGTTTCCAAGAGTCTCAATTAAAGAGATTTCACGGCCTAGGCCTAGGCCTACACGTCAACATAACGAGGCGTGGCAGGGCGTGGCGCTTCTAGAAAGCGCGTCGCGTCCTAGACCTGACCTTAAGGCATAGGCCTAGCTGTCAGGGAGGAATATGGAATCCTTGTACAGGCCACCTTCAGAACTAAACCTGAACGGGAATTTGTCTGAAAATTGGCGCAAGTTCCGGCAGAAATTCGAGATATTTCTCAAGGCCACTGGTGGAGATAAAGAGAAGGATGACTCAATCAAGGTATCTAAGCTACTGAGTTTCATAGGCGATGACGCCCTTGACGTGTATAATACGTTCACCTTTGAAGACAGTGAGAGCAAGGGTAATCTGCAACAAGTCTTAGCGAAATTTGAAATATATTGCTCTCCCCGAAAAAATGTAGTGTATGAAAGATTTAAATTCTTCTCAATTTATCAAAAAGAAGGCCAACTGTTTGATCAGTTTCTGACAGAGCTTCGCATAGCGGCCAAGTCATGTGAGTTCCAATCCCAGGAAGAAAGCCTCATTCGAGATCGAATTGTCCTCGCCATACATGACAATTCTATTCAAGAAAGGTTACTACGGGAACCGTCGCTGTCACTACAGAAGGCCGCTGACCATTGCAGAGCAACCGAAGAAAGTCAGCGACAAGCCAAGGCGGTCCAGGAGAAAACATCGCTGGATGCAGTAAATGTAAAGAGGCTTTATCGGAAACCTCAGGGCCGCAGAGACAAAGTGTTTCAATCCAGTTCATCAAAGGGACAATCTTCAGAACCGTACCTATGTAGGAAGTGTGGCTACGAACATAAAGCATACCAGTGTCCGGCATTTGGGAAAACATGTGCCATATGTAAAAAACTTAACCATTTCGCAAAGGGATGTCCACAGAAGAAGCCTGTGAAGAAGATCCACGCAATTAAGGAACGTGACGAAAGTGAGGATCCTGGGGATTCATCCGACCCAGACGACCACAATCAAGACCCGCACAACCAGACATCTGATCCGGAAGAGCCTAATGAAGACTTATTTGTGCACGCAGTACATAAAGTACCGGTAAGCAAAGACTCAACGCCTGATCTTCCTTACTCTTCAGGCATAAAACCTGGTAACAAATCATGGTGTGAGAGCATTTTAGTTAACAATATGTTAGTTAAATTTAAACTGGATAGTGGTGCTGAAGCCAGCATCCTTCCCCTTAAGGTATTAAAGGAAATTAATCCTAAACTTACGCTAAAGCGTACAAACGCTGTATTAGTGTCATATGGTGACAACAGTTTCCGGCTAAAGCCTGAAGGGCTGATTACCCTGACTTGTAAAGCAAAGAAAAGGGCCCCGATCGCAATAGATTTTATTGTCGTCAATAGTGATCATTTACCCTTGTTGGGGTTAAATGACTGCCTAAAGCTAGATTTAATTCGTCGTATTGACCAAATTAAAATCTCTCAGACTAAAGAAATGGTGATTCATGCCAACAAAGATCTATTCACTGGAACGGGTCATCTCCCAGGAATGCATAAAATAGAATTAAAGCAAGGAGTTGTGCCAGTAGTGCACCCCCCCAAAAGGGTCCCTTTGAGTCTACACAGTAAACTCAAGGATACATTATCGCGGCTAGAGAATGATAAAATCATCAAGAAGGTAGACCGACCCACCGAGTGGGTAAACAGTCTGGTATTGGTAGAGAAAGGGGACGGCAGTCTACGGCTATGTTTAGATCCCCGTGATCTAAACACAGCTGTAAAGAGAGAGCATCACATGATTCCCAAGGCAGAAGACTTAATAACTAGATTAAAGGGTAAAACCATGTTTTCTGTTTTAGACCTTAAAGAGGGTTTTTGGCACGTAGCATTAGACAATGATAGTGCAAACCTATGTACCTTTAACACTCCATTTGGGAGGTATCAGTTCTTAAGACTACCCTATGGCATTTGTTCCGCTCCGGAGGTTTTTCAAAAAACTCTCGAACGTCTTTTTGGTGACATTCCGAATGTGGAAATCTATATCGATGACATTATCGTGGCCGGAGAAACTACCGAAGAACATGATGAGGCACTCACAAAGGTATTTGAAAGGGCACGACAATACCAGGTTAGATTCAATCAGGTGAAATTTCAGTTCAGGGTTCCTGTAGTAAACTATATTGGTCGTACTATTTCAAAAGAAGGGGTAGCTGTTGATCCCCGTCATGTTCGACCCATATTGGAAATGGCCACACCCAATAACAAAGCTGATCTTACGAGATTTCTCGGCATGGCCAAGTATTTGGCGCCGTTTATTCCTAATCTTTCTCAGATAAGCGCCCCACTTCGTGGCTTATTAAAAAAGGAAGTTCTTTGGCATTGGAATTCTAAGCATGATAAATCTTTCACGACAATACAGTCTCTGCTTGTAAAACCACCCGTGTTGGGCATATTTGATAGCAAAAAACCCATAACCCTACAGACCGATGCCTCTAAAGATGGCCTCGGTGCATGCCTTATCCAGGATGAGCATCCCATAGCATATGCCTCACGTAGTCTTACCCCAGGTGAAGTAGGATGGGCTCAGATCGAAAAAGAACTGGCATCCATAGTCTTTGGTCTTGAACGATTTCATCATTAAACGTATGGTAACTTGGTCTCGGTTCACACGGATCACAAACCATTAGAATCAGTGTGTAAAAAACCACTAGATAAAGTGTCCGCCAGGTTGCAAAGATTGATGTTACGATTATTAAAATACCAGATCAACGTGCAGTATAAGCCAGGGAAGTTTTTATACCTTGCTGATACTTTATCAAGGGCCTACCTTACAGACTCTGTCCCACCGGATCCAGAAATGGACTACATTGTCCATTCTTTAGTTAAACACTTGCCTATGACGGAAGAGCGCAAGTTGGAGTTTAGAACTGCGACCGATAGAGATGAGGTGCTCCAATGCTTAAAGCAGTTATACCACATAGGCTGGCCCACTTACAAGAAAGACGTGCCAAGTAAAGCTCGATTTTATTGGAATCTTAAAGATAGCATTCATGTAGCTGAGGGCTTAGTATTTCTGGGTGACCGACTGATCGTTCCGGCACAGCTTCGACAGTTTATGTTGGAATTGATTCATGAGGGACATGCTGGTATCGAGAAGTGCAAGGCCAGGGCAAGAAGTATTTTATACTGGCCAGGCATGTCAGTAGACATAGAACATTCTGTGCTGAAGTGTTCAATCTGTGAACGTTTCAGAAGTCAGAATCAAAAGGAACCCATGCTTCCTCATGAGATCCCGAACAGAGCTTGGTCCAAGGTAGCTGCTGATATACTGGAAATTGGTGCAAAAAATTACCTAGTAGTGGTTGACTACTATAGTAAGTGGCTTGAGTTGGTTCAGTTAGTAGGGAAAACCGCTAACGAAGTAATTGTTAAATTAAAGTCTATGTTTGCCAGATTTGGTATACCAGATACCTTTGTGTCCGATAACATGCCCTTTAATAGCACTTCTTTCCATACTTTTGCCAAAGAATGGGACATCAACCTTGTAACTTCAAGCCCCACCTACCCCCAATCCAATGGGCTTGCTGAAAAAGCAGTTTCCATTGCAAAGAATATGCTTCGTAAATCAGCTAGCGAAGGGAAGGATGTGTACATTGCGTTATTAGAGTATAGAAGTACACCGATAAAAGGGTTAGACCTATCCCCTGCTCAAATGATGTTTAACCATAACATAAAGACCAAGCTACCCACATTATCTCACCTGCTTGATCCACAGCTTAATGAAAACATAAAGTCCAAACTTACTGTACGTCAGGAAAAACAAAAACACTATTATGACCAACATGCAAAACCCTTGAACCCTCTAGAACCTGGTAACAGTATACTGGTAAGAAAATCAAAATGTTGGGAACCGGCTCAAGTTGTAAGCGTCCACCACAGCCCAAGATCCTATATCATTAGAGATAGCAACAACACGCACATGCGACGTAATCGCAGGCACCTTAGAGAATCACCAAATCCACCTCCACCCATATGTGTACCTGAATCAGGAGGCTATCACTCAACTGAGAGCGAGAATTAACCCTCATCTAAGGCCACACCGGATATGCTACCCAATACAACACGCAGTGGTAGAGCTGTCACAAGACCCAAACGATATGAAGATTTTGTCTAAAGTAACAGTTACTTGGTACAGTGTCTGTACTGTTTAGTATATGTTACTGTATGTTATGATATTGTATGTATTGTATGTTATATTGCTTATGATTGTAAAGTGTACGTGGCACTGGTGCTTGTTAACAACTTACTTGCTGTCTGTCACACCTTGGATCGTATTATAATGGTTATTATATAATTGTCTTATTATATTGTATCATATTGTATTTGTACCATATTGTATTATCATTACTTGTGGTCAACTTGTTGTCAGTCACACCTTGGATCGTATTGTAATGGTTATTATATAATTGTCTTATTATATTGTATCATATTGTATTTGTACCATATTGTATTATCATTACTTGTGGTCAACTTGTTGTCAGTCACACCTTGGATCGTATTGTAATGGTTATTATATAATTGTCTTATTATATTGTATCATATTGTATTTGTACCATATTGTATTATCATTACTTGTGGTCAACTTGTTGTCAGTCACACCTTGGATCGTATTGTAATGGTTATTATATAATTGTCTTATTATATTGTATCATATTGTATTTGTACCATATTGTATTATCATTACTTGTGGTCAACTTGTTGTCAGTCACACCTTGGATCGTATTGTAATGGTTATTATATAATTGTCTTATTATATTGTATCATATTGTATTTGTACCATATTGTATTATCATTACTTGTGGTCAACTTACTTGCTGTCTGTCACACCTTGGATCGTATTGTAATGGTTATTATATAATTGTCTTATTATATTGTATCATATTGTATTTGTACCATATTGTATTATCATTACTTGTGGTCAACTTACTTGTTGTCTGTCACACCTTGGATCGTATTGTAATGGTTATTATATAATTGTCTTATTATATTGTATCATATTGTATTTGTACCATATTGTATTATCATTAGCCTACTTGTGGTCAACTTACTTGCTGTCTGTCACACCTTGGATCGTATTGTAATGGTTATTATATAATTGTCTTATTATATTGTATCATATTGTATTTGTACCATATTGTATTATCATTACTTGTGGTCAACTTGTTGTCAGTCACACCTTGGATCGTATTGTAATGGTTATTATATAATTATCTTATTATATTGTATCATATTGTATTTGATATTATCATTACTTGTGGTCAACTTACTTGCTGTCTGTCACACCTTGGATCGTATTGTAATGGTTATTATATAATTGTCTTATTATATTGTATCATATTGTATTTGATATTATCATGAAACTTATTTACTGTAAATGTATTGCACTGAAGGGTCATTGACCAAGTGGTGAGGTGTAAGATACAGACTAACCAAGGCGGTGGACTCGGCTGACAGTCGAGTCACCAGCTGAAGGCTGCCTGGCAGTCAGTCAGCTATGAGACACGGAGGGGAGTACACTTGTCATGTCTGTACAGGAAAGACAATAAAGTGAACTGTAAGTACCGTAATAATAATGTCTCATTATTATCCAGCCATCCTAAAAACTACATTTACAGAACTTTGCTCTGCCAGCGATTCCAAAGTTACCGTTCGGCATGTACCCGCCGAGCTCATTGAAGTTTCAAAAATAGAACTGGATAGCATTTGGGATAGTGTTGAAACTGTCAAGGGGACCCAAAAAGTTCATCACGTGATTGCGCATTCCTGTTACGAGATAGAATGGAAGTTGTACCCACAACAAGAAAATGGTAACCGGGTCTTCTTGAAGTCCAAGATTAACGAAAATGAGGACCAGCAACAGCCAGCCAATGACGATTTAGAAGAATTGCAAGACTTGGTTGGCTTGGTTCCTCAAAGGTCTGCCGATGAAGTAAGGCCAACCTGTTCAAGGACAATGGGTTGCTGTGGCCTATGACCAGCAATGGCTTCCAGGATTTATAGAATCATTTGATGGGCTCCAGTGCACCATTAAATTTATGAAATCAATCGGGCCAAACCGCTTTGTCTGGCCAGATAAACCTGATTACGGCACTGTGAACTACAAATCGATTCTTGCCGTTATGCAAGCTCATCCTGACCTTATTTCATACACGGGACGTTCAATTCACACACTTCCAGCAGCAGAATACCTGCGTCTAATTGAACTTTACATAAAGTTGTGAACCAAAAGTTCTAACATACCTGACTGGATTATATTTACACATTTTAATATTAAGACAATCTGTCACAAGACTAACGTCACAAGACCTAACGCAATTTCAATTTCAATTTTGATAATTTACTTATATTAAACTACACATAACAGTATTTTCATGCTTCTGTGAATTGATTACATCTTGTACTATTAAGCTATGCATTAAACTAGTCTGCAGAAGATACACATTTGCTAGAATGTCAATGAATGTTAAGTACCCAAAATGTCATGTGTTTTCCTAGTCACAAGACCTAACGCCCTGTTTATATTTTTTTTAATACTTCTATTTACAATATGAATGTTTTTTTTTTAATTTGCATATAAAGTTAAGAATTATATCTAAATAATTGTAAAATTTGAATGACTTGTGAACAACTATGTATGTGCAAGCAATGATCAATCACATGCATAATTTTCTTCCAAACGGTCACAAGACTAACCATGGACACACCCAAAAGCGGCCTTTACACGTACACTCTTGCGCGCGGGATTCGTTGTCGCGCGTTCTTTCCTGCAGGTATAACTGTCCGTGTAAAAGCAAATGCCTTGAAAGGGAAAGAACGTCGCGAATCATCTTAGGGTTGCGCGCGCACAAGAGTGCAGGTAAAACTGTCCGTGTAA
This sequence comes from Isoperla grammatica, assembly GCA_945910005.1. Classification (NCBI taxonomy): domain Eukaryota; kingdom Metazoa; phylum Arthropoda; class Insecta; order Plecoptera; family Perlodidae; genus Isoperla; species Isoperla grammatica. The sequence goes on from OX246749.1 coordinate 10,273,959, forward strand.
AAGCAAGCTTGCAAGGGAACGAACGTCGTGAATCATCTGAACACTCCGAACACTCCACGCGCCACACAAAAAGTGTGGTAAAGACGGAGGGATTGGCATTTACACGCACACTCTTGAACGCGCGCTTTCGTTTCCCTGCGGAGCGTGCGCGCAAGAGTGGGATGCAGTTTTAGACACCACACTCTTGCGCGGCGCTCCAACCCACGGTTTTGCGCGCAGTCTTTCCTTCGCGCAAGAACGCGACACGCAAGCGCGCGCGCAAGAGTGTAGGGGCCTACGTGTAAAGGCCGCTAAAGTGAGCCAGTAATAAGCCACTTCAGTATAGGCTTAGGCCTAAAAATAAGTAGGCCTACTAGGCCTAACTAAAGACAGCTTCCCTTGGCTTGCTTTCTTGCTGTGATATAGGGCCTAGGTCACATGGTAGGGCCCCCTAGGCCTAGAGCATGGTAGAACTAGGCCTATGGCTTGTCTGGCATCATTATGTAATCACAGAAGCAGACAATAAATACAATAGCCTACCATACGTAGGCCTAGGCCTAGGCTATTGTGCTTAGGCCTAAGCTAGGGTAGGCCTAGGCCTAGGCCCTAGGTCTCAAAAGGGTAGGCCTAGGTACCAAAAACCGAATGTGAACTTACCTCCAAGGTCGATTCGTGCAGAATAGGCATTGCAGTTAGATGCCTGGCCTAGGCCAAACAATCCCATTATTTGGTTGTGGGCTACGACGTCTGGGCCTAGGCCTTAGCTAGCAAGGGCCTAGGCCCTAGGCCTAGATGTGTCCAGCATGCGAGGTTAGAAAAACCTGCTCGAACTGGGACCTAAAAGCAAGACTAGCCTAGGCCTAGGCATAGGCCTAGGCTAGGGCCTTAGTCAAGTTAAGACTTCGGTACGGGCTAGGACAAAGTACAAACTGCAGTTTTGAGAAAAACGAATACGGTAATTGAAGGCAAAAGGTCCCTAAATAATGTTTGACCACGAGCACTCCATATCCAACATCTGATACAAAAACAACCGACGAGTGTGAAGTAAGCTGTCCATACTTTTCATTCCAAGCCACGAAAATATGTCGGTAAAGCAAGCAACTCTCTTTCCCGCATCGCCAGTAACTGCATAATTGTGTAATGCATAACTATGCCATCACACGTATTGTGTACAAACGACATTTCCAAATTAAAGGATTCGAAATTGAAAGTGTTGTACAATGTACATACCATAAATATTACGCATCGAATTAATCATCCTACAATCTTATACTTTTCATACAGACAAATATATAATATAAATAAATATGGTTCAAGAGGTGTACATTTCAATTTCAGGTTTTGTGACTGTTTCAGCCAAGTTCAATGCTGAACTATTGTATCTAGTAATTAAGTAGTTAGGTAAGTAAGTAAGTAAGTAAGTAAGTAAGTAAGTAAGTAAGTAAGTAAGTAAGTAAGTAAGTAAGTAAGTAAGTAAGTCAGTAAGTCAGTAAGTAAAAGAATAAAAACCTTATAAAAATAAAAGCATTTATCACACTCACTCACAGTGAAGAGTGACAGAAGTCGTGCACAAGTACTTGGTACTTATATGGTGACAATCGCTCACCCAGAAAATATTATTCTTGTACTTATACCGTGAAATAATGAGCCTCAATAAATGGAAAATTGAAAATTGAAAAGTAACTTCTATTATTCTTAGAGAAGGATGACGAAGTGTGAGAACTGTTGGAATAATATCTTAGCAAACAAAAAATAATCCCACATTGACATGTATGTAAAAAGAATATAAATAAAAAAATAAAAAATCATGGAATTAAATATTATATTATATAATATATATTATTATTTCTAGAAACAAGAACCCAGATCATGTCTCCTACTGCCCGTAGTGTTCGGTCAGTAAGTGGGAGACCTCGGTTCGATCCCCAGGGTCTATTTATCATAGTGTATTATGGCTTTAATAACATGATATAGTTATGTAAGTTGTATGCATGTATGGTTATCAACAGTTGTGCCTAAGCCAAAGGTTTAGCCGCGGTCGCTTAGCCGGTTCCCGTACAAACCCCGAAGTTAAGCAATATCGGGCTACGTCAGGAGCAGGATGGGTGACCGCTCTCCTCCATATTTGGGGTTTACGCTCCATATTTTTGCAACTATGGCTAGTTGTCATCCCCGGGATGAGTGCTAAACGTTTAATAGAGTTACTGAGCTGTAAATAATTGCATTTAAGAGCTACCATCGTTCAAAAATACAATTTTCATCGCTATCGTACGTTATCTACCAAAGTTACATGATGCAGTGCTGGTGTTAGTACGATTTATTAGGAATGAGGCCGATTATCGTAAATCGATTTGAATCGATTTTCTTGTTTAAATCGCGATAATCGTACGATTTTATTTCCTCCACGAAATCGTGAATTCTCTGTGGATCGTTTCATAATTTTAAATTCGGCGCCCAATAGGCGTGTACGAGCGCAGACTGCACATTGCATTGAAACTGAAAACGTTCACTAGTCGTTGTTTAGCAGGAGGCCCAACAATACAATTAATGTGTATGCAAAGTATGACGTGGACAAAGATTTATTTCACGCGTTTTAACCATCTTAATAATGCTGTATACAAACTGGCAATGTCCACCTCTTACATAATTTTTTTTTTTTTAGTTTATTTATTTCTTTAGACCAGATATTCTTGGTATGAAGTGTACAACGTCAAGGGTAGGTAGGTCGTTACATACCAATATGAAGCGCATAGGTTATCCGAATAATTCTTTGTAGAAAACTGGAAACGTTCATTTGTCGTTTTCGAGCTGGAGGCCTAGCAATTAAGGAATCTTTGTTTGTATAAAAAGTAAGATGGGTACAACATTACGTTACGGGTCGCAATGTTAATCCTAATAAGGACGTATCGACAACTTGAAATGTTCACGACTCCAATAATATTTATATTGAAAATATTTGGGTTTTTCGTAGTTATTATTTTTGTATGAAAAGTAAGTTTTGTTTAATATTGTAGATAGGTATATTTGAAGCGTAACCGTTTACGGCTCATACTTGGTTAAAAACATTTTTTTTTCAATTTTAGAGATCAATTTGTTGGGTATTTTTTTTTTAATTCACTGCTAATTGTTTATGATAGCAAATGCTTATCATGAAATAGGTCTCTTAAAACAAGTTCGGTAATGCTTTCGTCATCAATCAATGACGTGTTTACGGTCTCGGCCAACCCGAGCAGGTATCTGAATTAGCCACGGTCGCTGGTTGGCTGCCGCTCACCCACCCGTGACGGAAGCATTACCGAAGATGTTGTACGACGAGTATACGTTTACATTTGGCAAAATGAAGTATAAGCGGGGTTTTAGGCCGAGCAACGAGCTTTACTGCAGTCACAGATGCTGCAGTACTCTGTTGGTAGCTGCGATCACTTTGGTTCAACCCATAGAGTTACAGTGTGGTATCTCTATGGTTCAACCGGCCGCCGCTATGCGCTCGCTTTTGTTTTAGTTGCTAACGTTATTCGTTGCTAACTTCACACGCACATCCAACGTGTCAAACGTTTAACGCAGTTCGGCATACTTCTCGTCTACATGTTTCACAAGATTAAAAGCAAAAGCGCGAGTTATGCCGTTGTGAACACTGATTGTTCATAATATACTCCAAATTTTTGTGAATTTAAAAGTGCGACACTTTTTTATCAAAACCATTGATTAAAAATGTCGAAACTTCTGCAAACCATTGATTGGGAAACCGCCAGTAGTCCGACACGCCAGTAGTCCGACAAACTACAACAAACACAACAATCGATGGTTCGAGTAAGTTTTCGTACGTATCCGCGCGCTATCTGTGTCCGAACAGCGGAACTCGCAAGGAATCATATTGATTGTACTACCAAATAAGAAAACATTCATTACTCGCCACCAAATTCGTTGGCGCAATATTTGAATGAAGAAAATGATTGAATAAATTAATATAATGAAATGAAATATGGAACACAGCGATCCACGTAATATTGACACAATTTTAAAAGGTGTCATAATTTGATTTATTATTATTTTTATTATTATTATTATTATTATTATTATTATTATGTTTATTATTATTTTGTATTATTATTATATTATTATTTATTTTCAATTTCAAGGTAATTTTCTCCTTCTTTTGGCCATACTATTTATCGAGGTATTTATATTGGTATTTAATTTGTATACATAAAGTTAGTGAGATTGGACTATGATTCCTCGTCTTTCTCTTCTCATCCCCTCTTATGTCCCTCTTATGGCATTACCACAATTTTTTCTAGTTTTCGGCCACCACCCCTGTTTTGAGGGTCTCGTCCATTATCACCTTTAGAAAACCCGCCATATCTCAAATAAAAGTCAAGCGTCGATACCATCCTCACCAGATGCCTTCCCTTTCTTTAGATTTTACACTCTCGTCAACTGAGATTTTGAGCGGTGGTTTTGATTCCATCCCATCTGCGAAATTGTTTCCGGCGGCAGGGGCTTCGTCCCTCGCCTCAGCAATATCACCCACCTCGTTGCGAGTACAAACTGAACTATGCGAGTGGATAACTAGTGAATTTGTGGAGGGTTGATACACATTTAAACCAATTATTTTTAACCCGTGTTGTTTACCTTTACCATTAGTCTGGAATTGCCCACCCTTAGATCGAAAACTTTCCGACGCGACTGAGATGTCCTATATTTATTTTAGGCCTTCCTAACCTTCCAATTCCTATTTTAATGTAGTATGGGGGGTCCTGATTTATGCCTTTTAACCAAGGTTCACTACTGTAGATCGCTAGCCGCGTGCGCGACGACACCGGGATTTAGTGGACCTTGCCTTTTAACTTGTTAACTTTTTGTTTTGTTTGTGTTTTACTTGTTTTTGTCTTGTTAGTGACCTATCTGTCTCTAAGCAGATTTCTACGTAGACCCTTCCAGAGATCGTTTGCGTCCCCCCCCCCCGCCCCCCTCTCCCCATTTTCCAAATTTGGTTCTCAGTTTCTCTTGAATCATAATTTTTTTGTCTGCTATGGCATACTTCCACAACTTTCTTCCCTCCATACTTGCTTCAGTGCCTTTTTTCTTGCCCCCTGTTATCTCTCCTTCATCCAATGTAGCAGTGACGGCTTCATGATCGCTTACCCCATCCCCTATGTTGCAGTCAATCCAGCTTTCCTCCCCTCTCACTAAAGTGCATTCCCTCCCTCTCTATGTTTCTCAGTATTTCCCCTCACAATTTGCAATATCCCCCCATTGATGATACCATTGACCAGTCTCTGTTTTATACTCCCACTGTTCTCAGAGCCTCCCTTGCAGGTTATACTTGGAGGGTTAAGATCCCTTGCTACTGAGGTCTTCCTTTTCTCCTCTGGCCTCTTTCTTTGCCTCCTCAGTATCTCTAGGTCCCCATTATCTATGGCCCTATATACTGCTACCACCTCGATTTCCTCATCGTCATTTACTACCTGCACCCCTATCATCTCCCAGATGTCATCGCCCCATTAGATCCTACCTTCAAGTTCCTTTTTGCAGCCTATATCTCACTCACCACACCCCCCTTTTCCCCTGACAGAGATTGTACTCCGAGTTACCTATGTCTTCATCAGTCAACTCTCTAACCATATTACAGTGGCTATGACTATGTCGAGCTCCAGAAGGGAATGATTTTATTCATTAAGCTTCTGCAATTAAATTAGTAGGACCCTCGAGGTTCATTGGCACTTTTTCCCCACTTATAAAATTATTTCTCTTAATTACCATCCTTTGTCTTGGCCTGTAACCCTTCTCCTAAGTTCCTTCTCCCATCGCTCTGCAGTAAACAGGTGCGAACCATCTCCACCATTTACCGATCCTGGACTTTGTTTGTTCTTCACTTCCTACCTCCTGCGCCCCTCCTCTCGACCATCTTACTGCCTCTCTCGATCTTCTAGACTTTTTGTTGCTTCCCTCTTCCTCCTGTTTCCACTTTTCTCTTCCAATTCGTTCCCACCTATCCATCTCTCTCATCCTACTACGTCCTAGACCACTTTCTCCACATCATACATCCGGTGATCTCCTTCCCTCTCATACTTCCCCCCTCTTCCTTTTCACTATTCCTTACTCCACTTCCATCAGCTCCTTTCATCCCGTCTGGGCTCGGGGAAGAATAGGACCAGAATGACTCTGCTCGTCTTAAGAGATGACGAAAGGAGACCCTGTCCCTTTCTTCCCCTGTGCCATTGAAGATTTCTCCTCCCAGTTGGACCTGTCCTCCCTTGCTGGACTCCCCTTATGACGACCCCCGCGATGTGCAATGGATCTGCTTCGGACTTGTTTTTGACGTTTTTTCATCTTCATATATCACCCATTCATCGTCTCGACTCGTCAAAGTTGCAAAAATATGGGACGTAAAAACCAAACATCATCATCATCAGCTACTCCCCTTAGTGACCACCTTTCTTCACACCTTCCCCCCTCTCCCGCCCTCATAGTCCTTTTACTACTTTCCACCATTCCCGTCTCCAGTGCCGTCCTTAGTTCCCACTACTCCCCTTCTCCCAATCCCCATTGTCCCTTCCCCTCTTCCTTTACCTCCTCCCTCCTGTCCTCCTTTCTTCCCACCATCTCCCCTCTCAATACTATTTCCGCTTCCTTCACCTCCTACCTCCTGTAGCCACCTTTCTTGCCTTATACCCCCCTCTCTCCTGCTTCTAATCCACTCTCCATTTCCTACCCATCTTTTCCCTTCTCCCTTCCTCCCACTCCTTTCCCCACTTCCTCACCTCTCTCCTTCTGTGAACTCATTTCTTTCCACCAACCCCCTTCAACAAGTCCGATTTCCTCTTCCCTCGCCTCCTGCATTTATCTGAGACCGCGTTTTCTCACACCCTCCCCCTTTTCTCTCTCTCCAAGTCCCTTATCATCTTTTCCCTCCCTCTACGGCCCTGTACGCCTCTCCAGACACTGATAGTACTAGTTCACCCTTTCGGGCCACCCTCCTTTGCTTGATAGGTGAAGTCCATCATTCCTGAGGTATTTGACCTCCCTGGTGTCCCACGAACCTCACCCCCTCATCCCTACATGCCAGCATTGCCCCCCTGCTTACGTCAGATCATATTCAGATTCAGCTCTGGGAGCAACTCCTAGTACAACGATGGCGGCATCATCGATAGTTGCGGCCCGAAGAGACATTATCAATTCGGTAGTGTTACTACGTGCACGCCATGCCGTTGTGCCGACCATCGGTCCACAACTTACTGCACTAATTTGCTTCTCTTTATAGCTATCGATTCTGGTCGTGATACCCGTGAAACAGACCTCCGGTAGCAGAGGCAGATGGGGAAGTGGTTGGGGATGTTGTTGGTCTGGCCTGGCCTGGTTAGTCATCAACAAAGATGTTAGCCCACGAAACGGAGTAGCACGCTGTTCCCCTCAACCCGACTGTAAAGTTGGATAGGAGGCCAATGTATATACATTATACAACTTTATTGTAAATAATTAAATTATATAATTAAAGAAACTGTCATAAAATTACTATTGTAATATAACTGTATTAATAGCTAAAACTACTCATGTTGTAAAGAAAAGTTTTAATGCTGAATGTTTGTAAGAAAGATCTGTGGTGTCAACTTTAGAATATACAACTTTTTTACATCGCTAAGTGCCAATGTTATTACCAGTTATTACTTTCTCAACTAGTTATATATTGAATTGTATTGTATTGTGTATTTACAAAATATATATTATTGATTGGGTGTATTTAATTATGTGATTGTAATTAAAAAGAACCGACAGAGGACGTGGCTCATGCGTTACGCACGGGGGAGGTCACCTGTTCGATACAGTCCAGTCACCGGTAATCGTGAAGTTTGTGAGTATTTTATGTATGTGTATGTATGTATGTATGTATGTATGTATGTATGTATGTATGTATGTATGTATGTATGTATGTATGTATGTATGTATGTATGTATGTATGTACGTATGTATGTATTAATAATATCACTATGTATTATGTCACTATGTGAACGGAACCCATTGTCGTTATGAAAGTTATGTCGTTGCTGTTGCAAGGTGAACTTTTGTTGTATATTCAAATACAGCGCCCAAGCTTGGCAGGCGGTGTGTACGACCCGTAAAACGAGGGGGCGTGGAAGGTTCAAGAGATTTGGTATATATGCCTAGATCGAAGATTGATTCAATGATTATACAAGTCCATTGTGTATAGGGCAAGGGCCGAACCGTAAATAAAGGCTAAATAGGATGATACATCAGTATCCAACAAAGTCAAGCCCACTGACTAGCCTAGAACCTCCCACGCCAGCGGGCACACACCGCCTGCCAAGCTTGGGCGCGGGATTTGAATACAACAAATTCCATTTTACAAAAAAATCATGTACATTGAAAACAAATAATTGACAAAGGAGAACTGATTCCCCATACGGGTAAAACAATGCACATAAATTTAGCCTTCCCCTCAATATCAATATTCCCTAGTAGCACACGTTGTCGTTTTTGTGCCTTCTATAGTAGTAGAAGCAAAATACAAATGCGTTTTACATTGTGTTTTTAATTTAGACTTAATCCACAATTTTGCTTGAGGTATTTTTAGATATTCAAAATAATATGTATTGTATATTGGGTTTAAATAAATTTAAATGTTTAATTTGTGGAAAATATCAGGCTACCATATGCATGGGTAGGCGGGTGTGGGGACAAAAACCGTTGATAAACTTATCGTCACCCATTCATAGAACCGAATCATATCATAATATAATCATAAATGTATAGAGCGGTATCACTTACTAAACTACTGGCTAGCCCCGTTTGGACCAGGTGTGTTGTCTCTACCCTTGTTGCTGGACGGTAGACAGCCATGCCTAAATCCTTATCACATGTGGCCAGCCAGGACTCTATCTGACTAGCTATCTGCCAAAAATTCCAAATAGGTGGAAAAGCCAAACCAACTGCAGTCCACGTCTTCCTCTTCCATCTCTGGTTCCCCGTGGTCGTTTTTGTCCATTTCCTCCAATCAACCCTCCCTCCCCCCCGACGTCATATATGCATGACATATAGTAACTGTCCAAACATACCAATGCAATAGGTCTGTTCGTGTGTGTCATCTTTTCGTTTGGGTAGAGAGTTGGTGGAGGTGTTAAGCCTGTTCGTGTGAGTCCCCTTATTCTTCAAACCTCCACTATTTCTAGAAGGTGGAAAGAAATGGCGTTTGTTTGTACCACTATCTCCACCTCCACCCTGTTCGTTAGTAAAACTATTTTAGTGAGTGGATCCACTTTCTCCACTCGCGTCAGAGGTGGTTGAGCTAGTGGAGTGGATAAATGTTGGCGGGAGTTTGAATTGAATTTGTGTAAAGAATGGAAGAGTTCGTATCGAGACTAAATGAGCACGATTATTTATCAATGATAATATAGTATATAGTGATATAACGTATTGACAAATTAAAATATCTACGTTCTGATACAATAGATAATCATAAAGTACGTTTGTTTTTCTTAATAACCTACTGATATTATCACATGTGTACGCTATTACCTCAAAAATTTGTCCCAGGGATTCCAAGGTCTAAATTACAATTAAATTGGGCCATGTTTTGGCAATTGCAGAGAATTATGTAAACAGGTGTTTTATGATTGTACAGATCAATATTAATTTATAACACACTACTGCGCTACCATTTAGAAAAAAATGAAATAAGTAATTCGTTTGTCTGGGTGGTAGAGGCTCCACTATTTCCACTATTGATGTCACACAACCTCCACCTCCACTCAATCTAAACAAAAATGGTGGACACAAACGAAGACAATAGTGGAGCCTCTACCACCCAGACAAACGAACGGCTTAAAGTTTTGAGAACTACCTCTGAGGTGAGTGGAGAAAGTGGATCCACTCACTAAAATAGTTTTACTATGATTTTACTAACGAACACAGGGTGGAGGTGGATATAGTGTTAAGGTGCATTCACAATCTTTACTAGTACTAAGGTTTAATGATTAAGACTAAGCCACAGGCTTCTTTCATTGGCTGGGAGGGAGAATACTGCGCTCTGATTGGCTGTGACTAAGGTTTGTCTTAGTCTTAATCATTAAACCATAGTACTAGTAAAGATTGTGAATGCACCTTTACTTACAAACGGACGCCATTTCTTTCCACATTCTAGAAATAGTTGAATTTCCAAGAATAAGTGGACTCAACGAACATACCTATTAACATCATCCTTATAATCATAATCACAATCACTAGAATTAAAATACTGTCATCTGAAGACGTAAGACGTCAAAAGAAGAAATTCCGACGGCTGTTTATTTTCAAATGGAATCTCGCGCTTACTGTCGGACCCGGAAGAGACATGCGCAGTGACGTTCTGCGCAGTGACGTCACCCCAGTTTGAAGCTGAGCGCGTAACCAAATCGAACATCTTGAAGATCTTGAAGATAAGATAATTTCTCGACGATAGCGTCTTTTACAGCTCTGTAGCGTCTATGGTGAATGTTCGTCGACAATTCTTAAGAACGTTTCATTATTCCAAGGTAAGTTAATTCGTAATTGTGATTTGTTAATGAGTTATTAATGTAATACATAAACATCCAATTAGTAATGACTGATGTATCCAATTAGTCATTAATAATGACTAATTGGATGTTTGTTAGATGAACTAAAACGTGAATATGGCCTCCTAGGCCTAGGCCTAGGCCTACGCATAGGCCTAGGAACAGGCGGCTACCTAGGCCCAGGGCCGACTACACACATATGGACATGGCATGTGGGACGTTTTGATCTGTTCCTCAACCTAAATCACATATAATTACAGGCCTAGCCAATTACAGGTCTGTGACAACATGTTTTTTTACTAGGCCTAGGCCCTAGCCTAGGCCTACAAACGTGATAGTCAATCTGGTCTTTGGCTGTAGGTTAGCTTGATTCACCCACTAACAGCAACAATTAACCATTATCACTAATTGTTACTTTAGTTGGCGAAGCAGAGCAGGCCAAATATTCTAAATGAGATACGCGCTGAGATATGCCTTTACTAGGTGGTAGGCCTAGACCTAGCAGGGCCGTCTCTTTGTATTTGGGGGCCTGACGCAAAAAAAAAAAACATTTATCGAGGCCCCACATGGAGGTGAAACAAGTTGCCTTAGAAAAGATGACATCCCCCAGAGGTGTCAGAACCGGTGGGGCAAGAGTATAATTGTCACCCCCATAATCCATGGGAAACAAGAGTCATGAAGTCAACAGTAGTTTTCCATGGACTACAGCTCAGAAAATCTTAAGCGTTCTTTTAGTAGGCTGGGGTTTTGTTGTTGTTGTGTGTTCTTCTCACAGTTGGCTGGTTGCCGGTGGTGAGGGTCTCTTAACTTCCTTCCTTCCTCCTGGCCCCTCCTTAGCAAATTCCCTCCTTCCTCCAACCTCCTCTTGCTGTTTCTTCCCATTCTTCTCATTTTCCCTTGATCTCCTCCATTCCGTTTCTCCTCTTGCCCTCATCCCTCTTTCTTATCCATCGTCATTGCCTTTTTCCTTTTCCTTCCACCTGGGTTCAGGCTTTGGCCTCAGCCTATCGGCAAACGCCTTCACCTTTCCTAGCCCCACAACTTCCCCCTCCAACTGATTCCACTCCACGGTCGCCCTTCCCAGGAAGGAGAACTTACTTATATCTGTCCTCCATGTCCTTCTTCCTATTTTCCACTGGTGGTCCCCCCTGCCCATGTAACTGGCTCCTTCCACCGCCCTACTTAATTCCCCCCACCCCTCATGCTTCCATACCACCCTGTACATTTTCCCCAACCTATCCCTCCGTCTCCTGTCCTCAAACGTCTCCCATCCTAGTTCCTTGACCAATTCCGTTACGCTCTCGTACTCTCTTCTCTTCCTACCATCCCCCATGTCTATTTCCACCCATCTATTCGCCCTTCTAAGTACCCTTCTCGCCACCCTCTTTTGAACCCCTTCCAGAGCATCCCTCCCCTTGGTGTCATGCGGGTCCCACACCGCCCCTGCATATTCCAGACCTGGCCTCACCAGAGCTCTATACGCATGCTCCCTTATTTCCCTTTTTGCTCACCTCAGCACCCTCATCACAAAGTTTAGATTTCTTACGCCCTTCCCAACCATCCTGCTAATCTGTTCTCCCCATTCCAGCGTATCTGCCATCCACACTCCTCGGTACCTAATCACCTCCACTCTCTCCAAAACTTGTCCCTGAATCTCATACGTCGGTCCCACCCTCCTCCCCTGCCTCCTTCTTGTGAACCTTACCCACTTGCACTTGCCCGCATTCAGACTCATCATGTTAACCCTCACCCACTCCCCCAGCTTCTCCATGTCTTCTCCCAGTAACGCCTCATCCCCCCAGTCTCACCCTTGCCCCCATCCCCTGATCCTACATTCATATGGTATATTCGTAAGTCGTAAATTAATTACCAGTTGTAAATCATAACCTTGACTGTCCCGGATGAAACCCTGTGTATGGATGGGGAGGGTGGCCGGGGGCTATGCTCCCTTGGTAAGACCTTCATCATACCACTGAATATACTTATACCTTGTATCATCATCCTTCAGACCGCTACGAACTTAATTACAAGGACGGGTTCAATGGAAGTCCTTCCTGGATTACGTCGTGGGACCAGCACAATACATCACCAAGGGTTTGTTTACCACATGAACAAATTTCATAAGCGTGGAAATATCAGGTAATTTACAATTATTGTGTTCTTAGATTGTTATCATTGAACTCAATTTGGCCCCGGTATTCATAGGTTGCACGTACTATGTCACATCTTTGCGCGTAGCGGCCACATTTGTGATCAAACTTTGATGTTACCACGGAGAAACAATTGAAGGCTATTGTGGTAGAACACAGAAATTCTTAGTTCTTTAAAATTTACTCTGTTTTTGAGATAAAATTGGTATGTGTGTTAATATTTTATTTATTTATTTCGTATGTTTACTTTTTAAGTTCTAAATTAGGCATATTTATTAAATTTCAATAGTATTTTCCAATGATCTAGGATTGGACCGCATCAATTGTGTCGCAATCATGGCCGCTGTGACGTCACGTGGGAATAGAGACGTTTGTTTTTCGGAATCCGCGATAAAACGAAATTCATTATTTGTGGTGTAAGAACTTTTTTTTTGACAGATGTCGGCATGTTGGCCATGAAGGATAAGGAATCAAATCGCGAAGTAACACCATATTATTTTAATAACGCGAATTGAGTGTTGAAATAGCGAAATAACATCATTTTCAGCATTTTTAACTATTTACAGTAAAAATTGCATATTTTACGTAATAATTACTACTTTTGACCCTAAGTTGGTGAAACAGTTTAGTCTCAAACTGTTTACCAGTGGCGTGCAGTGAGGGGAAGCAAGGGAAGCAATGCTTCCCCTAACATCATTACTACTTCCACCAAAATATCATTTTTTATAAGCACTTATAACTTATTCCCAGTCAAAATCCACTCGTTTGTTAGCATTTGTTCCTATATTCTGCTCTACCTGTAGTTCCCCTAAATAAACAAGGTTCAATGATGATTTTCTGTCGTGAAAAACATCAGCTTAACAGCTAACAGACCATAGAAGCAGTGCGTTCTCCTTGGATTTCCGGCCGTAAGAAATACCAATAGCTTTCAAGTTAACCTAATTGACTGGACGGAGTATATACGCAGTTTTTAAATGGGACGAAAAGCAGTGCGTCGGAGGGTCGGGTCTGACCGCGACAAAAAAAATAGAAAAGGACAGAGCATTCATTGAAACGGGAAGATGCGCGTGCCGGTCTTTGAATCGTTGTATAATGTATTTGTCGCAAATTTGTATAAAACGTCATTTTGTTACGCGATCAATTAAAAAACAATAATTGAATAATTTGAAGTTGGTACGACTACACTGAAAATATGTGAAAACTAAAACTAAAAACTGAAGACCTCTGACGGGGTAGACACCCCAGTCCCTTTCGCAAGTTTGCCAAATTCAATTTGAAAATTTTGTAATTTATTGCTTCCTCTCCTACATACCTCACCGCACGCCACTGCTGTTTACCAACCACATTTTGGCCGATGGAAAAGTGGTTTGCAGCGTTGCTGGTTGTTCAAAATAAAGCAGTGTGAAGCGAGTGAAAGCTTCCGTTGCTTTGAAACTTCCTGATTTCTCCATTTCCATTATAAAAATAACACCGAAATAACACCACATTTTGGTTTAGAATAAAACGATTAAAAAATAAAAATAAAACCATTTTCAAACACCTCTACGTGGGAACTATGAATAGTTATACCCTTTCTCAAGTAAACCGTATTTAAATGAAGTTCCGTTAAGATTTTCTGCAGATTTATCATTGTTTAGTTACTAACAGGAGGGGAATTGTTTGAAAATCAATACCAAAGTTAATTAAAGTAAAAGGTACCTACAAAAGACTTTTATTGCCATTAGGACTAGGTACAATATTTTCATTATTATTTATTACTATCATTAGGATTTAGGAATTTATGGATTAATCGACTGTTGACTATGCCCTTGCAGAAAGGCAAGGGGTTCTGGATCTGGATTAAGTGCATACCTTAATTACCAATGTTAGCTCTTTTCTTAGCATTGATGGGGATTTGATCCGTAACATGTTACTTTGCGGTTGAAAGGGGGTATACGCTTTCATTCCTAAACAAAATTAATTCAACACATAAATGGCTAAATGCAAAAAACACTATTTATGGGTTTATCTTTACAGATTTGCAAGGTGTGTTGAACATCGAACTCTACGGTGCAGAGGTTCACTCAGGATATCTGGCATTGAGGGGGAAGAAGACATTGACAAAATGGCCCAACATAACCACGAGTCAGTCTTGTCCAAAACAGAGAAAGCCAAATTCACGAATGCACTAAAAGAACGTGTTGAATATGCTACTGGATCACTAAAAAAATTGTTTGATGAAGTCTCATTGGAGTAAGTGTTTTGGCATGACATGATTGATTGCTCCTTATCTTGAATGGCTATTAATATATCAGAATTACCAATTGATTGAAAATTGGGGGGGGGGGGGTGATGTGGAAGGATTATATAATGTAGAGGTATTGTTCAAAATTGACATTAAAATGTTTTTAGTTAGGATCTAGTTATTATGGTAATTAACTATAAGATAAAAAACCAGAAATCATGAGTAGGAGAAAATTGCATGTCGTTAATACAGGAAACTACATGATGGCATAAACATCTATAATTTTTTATTTTTAGGTCATCATGCACGACTAACAGCACCCTAACCTTCTATGAAAGTGTCTGAAAAGTAGGGCACACAAACTGTGCTTTGGTTCAATTCCTACTGTAGAGTATTATTATTTTGTAGTATTAATTCAATGAAAGTATGAAGGGTCATAAAGTACAGGTTTATGGTAGCTCAAGTGTAAATTGCTCACACCCCAAAATTACCAAATTTGTGTATAAAATTGAGTCACTACAATATCAAGAAAATGTAGTCTTCCAGAGCCGATTTACAAGATAGTATTTGACTGGACGATTGGATTGAAGCTATATAAAGTCACACACTTTGCACTCTTGTATTGTACTCATTCTTAAATACATTTCCCACAATTTATACAATGATTACAACAAAACTATAATTATATTCAAAAGAAGCTACCGGTAAAGATAATTATGAAACATACCCCGTCTGAATGGTTTTGAAATTACAGTTAAAAAACCTTGTGCAAATAATTATTTGACATCATTATGCATACAAATTCTATCGATTACTCATAGGCCTCCTTCTGTACATGGCAAACCATTATTACTGTTGAGATGAAAATAATTTTACACTGATATTAACATACATTCGCAAATCGCAAGTTTAAGAATCAACAATTGATGTGATGATGATCGATATTTTTTAACTGGTATAAGATATTGCTTGAGCTACCTTCCTGTAATAGAATGTAACACAATAATAGAAGATATCTTGTAAATGATTCATTGTTGATTATTTGCCCACTGGAAAACATTATACAAATCTTAACTGCATCTACCTCAGGTTTCCAAATGGGGCAGTTCATGTCTCCTACAGGTCGATTGAGTCATCCTTGAGACGGATACGAAGGTCCCATGTACCGAGAAACCCAAACAACCTTGAGGACCTCGCTGCGATACTGGCAGATCCTCGTTGGGTTATATTCAACAAAACAAAAGACGGAGAACAATTTTTCTCCACCACGATAACGGGCCCTGCATATGAAACGGCTGTCTTTTACAACCACGAATTTGTCCAGCAGGTATTTATTTAGGAACATTATTTTTGGTAAAAAACAAGTACTATTACCATAGAGTGAACAAGTTTTCATGGTTCTATCTTTTATGCTTCCTGAGAAAAATGTATCATAGTAACAGAAAATCAAGTTTTGAGTAAATCAGTGAGTGCTTCCTTTACAGTGTGTAATCAATGCATCTCTTTTCTATATCTGGATCCCCTTGGTTCTGCCTTTTGTAAACATACAGGTTAGCCAACATAACAAAGGATATCCTTCCACCAACTAAAAAAGATAGCACATTTCTAGGGTTACCACCCATCCTGGTAAACTGGGATTATTCCGGATTTGTGCCCTTAGTCCTGGTGTTCTGGATTTGTTTCGAAACCTAGGATTACCGAGATTTCATATTTTTGGTAGGAATAATTATTTTCAGTAATAACGAAACTAAGTAATTTGAGCAATTGTGCCGTTCAAGCCCTCTTATCAGAGACAATATCAATAGGGCTGCCCAACGATATCGATAATTCGATACGATATCGATAATAGAAAAATAATTCGATATCGATGTAGCATTAATATACTGTATCGTACGTTTGGCGATATCGATCAAGTGTCAACTATCGTAAAAAAAAAAAGTTTGGCCCTCATCACTCGCCGGCTGGGAGTCTGTTGCGCCGAGGCCTTCGTTATACTCACTACGATAGCGACGGCCTCGGTTGCGCCCGCGCTCGTTCTGCCAGTCTGTCACACTCACGTCTCGTCACGCCAATCACAACATCGCTGTTTTGCGGATACATTTTAAATAATACAACACACAAATTGACGCACATAGTAAAACATTTCGCCGTTAAATTATTCATATTAAATTGTTTATAATGAATGGTCTCTGGCTGGTTTGAAAAAAAAATACGATATCGGCGATATCGATACCGAGTTTAAAAAATTCGATATCGCGATACGATATCGATAATTACATCCGCGATATCGATATGATTTTTTTGACGTGATTGACAGTGCAGCGCCGCACACGCCCGCTGCACACAAACGCAATGTCGGGAATACATTCAGAAATGTCACGCATAAACACAGCGTGCTGCAAAAACATGCGTTTTCTCCACGCAAGGTCGGGCAAGCGCCTTAAGTAACTTGTGTTCATATTTATTTGTGCCGGAATTTCCATACTATTATAAATCCATGCTCCCATTATGCGGATCTTATCTGGTGGCAGCTTTTTGTAGAGTAGAAAATGTGTTCCTACTTCCAGGTATTAAATGATACCAATGAGTTGCACATGGATGGAACTTTCAAGGTTGTGCCCTCAACACCAGCATCAAATCAACTTTTTACAGTTCATGCAGTGGTCTTTAATACAGTGAGTATTACAATATTGAAATACAGTGATACTTTTTTATAACAAAATAATCTATATAAAAAACTGTTTTTTGAGGTCCCGACAAGTTCTTATGCGTGAAAATGTTATTTATAACAAAATAATAATGTGGCCCCCAAGAGTTACTTATAAAGAAGTTTTACTGTTATACATAGTTTATTTGTAGACTTGTTGCCATATCATGTATGAAATAACTAAAATTAAATTCCACAATAGTATTTCTTCTTCTTATGTAAACAATTGACATATTTGGTCATTGATGACAATATGACTAACATGAATTAAATATGTATGTTACAGTCAGTGCCCCTGGTGTATGCACTAATGACAAACCGCACGAAACCCGCTTACATGAGCCTGTTTGCTCATCTAAAAAGTTCGTTAAATATCAAAGCCACCATTAACATTATTACCGACTACGAAGTGGCATTGCAATCAGCTGCGGCTGAAAGCTTTCCCAATGCAGACATTTCTGGCTGCTGGTTCCATTTCTCCCAGGTTTGTATGGCAACACGTAATCAAAGAAGTACCTTAATAGGAGCCTTCGGTTAAGATGGGAAGCTCCTCGTTTTCGTTGGCGACACATACTGATGTAGAACCTGATGGTGAGGATCTAATCATAGTCGGTTGAACCAGGAAGAGTCTGTGGAAGGCATAAACAGTTAATACAGAGATTTACATATGAATAAACAATAACAATTTACTTACTCATGTACAGTACATATATCTGAGAATCAGAAACAAGACTGGTTTCCGTCTAGATTTTGTCTAGTTCACTTAAGTTTACTTTGTCATGTTTACTTTTTTAAAGTTTTTCACTGACGAAGGTTTCCCTTGTCTTCTGGAAATCACAGCCTCCTCAATAGTAAGAATAGTAAGTAGCACACCACAAGTCAATCAAAAAGTTTTTGACAGCCCTTTGGGCTAGTAGTCAACAATAGTCCTCTAGCCAGAGAGCATCTTTTACTAGCCCACAATCAACTACCGGTATGTTACATTGATGTAAAACGATCATACATGAATGCTTCAAGTCAAAATATCCGCGGAGTTTGATGTGGCGGACTAGGGAGTGACCGAAAACAATATTTCCTCATAATAATAAGACGTTTTACCTAAATTGTGTCTTGGATTTCAGGCAATATGGAGGAAGATGAAAGAGACAAATGGCCTGTGGTCACTGGTTATTGCCAACAGCAGTGCCATGAAAGCGGTAAAGATGATTATGGCACTGCCTTTATTGCCCCACTCAGAAATTGAGAGTGGTCACAGTGACATAGTACTCTTCACTGCAAGTGAAGGATTAGAAGTTAGTATACTTCATTTTGTGTAGTTGATGATGATTGTTTGTGCAGTTGAAACACATATTTAGCTTGACGTAGAAACTTTTCTTGTTGTATTCTAAATTATTCTTCTAGTTGATACCCACATGGTGTAGAAGGGGGTGAGCATGTACAGTAACTAATGAAGTAGAACCTAGAAACAAATTTTTGTTTCAAAATAAACATGTACACTGAATTGTATGTTGCAGGAGGAGTTTCGAAGTCTCCACAAGTATGTTAAAACATACTGGATTGGAAAAGTTGGGCCATGCAAAATGTCGGTGTTTGGTATGCCTCGACGTACCAACAACCATATGGAGGCATGGCATCGCACCTTTTTAGATTTTGTAGGGCAAATACACCCAAATATTTGGGTCTTCATCCGTAAGTACATACGATTGATGTTCGTTAGCCTTCTTTGAAGTACTCACGCACATAGGCTGACACAAAGAGTGGTGACAATAATTGGTCCATGTCTGTTAGTGAAGTATTCTTTATGCAGCAACACCTAAACCATTTAATTACTACCTTGGTTTACAAAAAATGTTTTCACTATTTTCTTATTCTGATGGAAACCAGGGGCGTTTTAACAAGTTTAAAGTGGTATAAAATAATAGGGAGGCCAGGACAATTCAAGAAAGATCGAATATGGAAGCAATGGAAATTAGCGGCAGTTCAGGGGGGTTTGTGGGGCGAGCCCCCCAGTTTGCCCCGCAGGGGGATTTTTTTAAAACTGTATTTTTCTACGTTGTTTTAATTGTTATAAAGTAGTTGTGGATGTGGACTTAAGTTGCTGGATTTAAGTTGACGACACTTGCCGTTAACCATAACAATCTGCATATTATGTATACTGTATATTGATATGATCTTCTTTGCGTCGTGTTACTGTTTGTACGGGCGGTATGTATGGTATGTATGGTACTGACTGACAAAAAATTATCAAGGGTGCCTGGGTCTGTGCGTTAAAACGGTCCTTATAGCAACAGCTTTAGCAGCAGAGGGCAAACTTACGGGTATTGTTAATAATAAATATTACTCTTTCCCAGAGAAAATGATCCTTTTCGACAACAAACACATGATGGACTACAAACGCAGACAAAATGGCGTTTTGCTACAGCGTGTGTGTCAAAGACAGGTAGCCTTAGATCGTAAGGTGTTGAATGCTTCAATAAACCTTACTACAGGCAAGTACACCAACTACGAGTTTCTGCGCCTGATGTCGCACAACATGACATCAGTAGTTAATGTAATGTTGACGACACAACATGATGGTAAGTTGTGTAATGAAAAAGTACAAAATTTAAAATTATACTTTTTTAATCTAGCTTTATTTATGAATTTACGATATTGGATTGTGATATTGGTAACGTACTAATTATGTATAACTTTTACAACTTTCAAGACATGCATGTTAATATGTTCATGAACGCTTAAAAATAAAATAACTAAGGGTTTATAAACTAAAGTCATCATGGATATAAAAACGTTTCATTGTCCCACCCAGTTGGTGCGGGTATAAGATCATATTATTACCTAGTACTACTTCAGTTAAATCATAAAACATCTGAAATTAGTTTATCACTTACGTGGAGTTGTATAAAATAAAGACATGTTGGTTTGCACGGATGAAAATCAGAACAATGGTCCCGAGGCAATGGATGCCTCAACCCTTCCAGAGGACATGGATATTCCAAATAACGATGGTATGTAATATCATTCTAACCGTTAATAAAATGTTAAAAGTTAAAAGGAAGCCCTTTTATATTGTATACTTAGACAAAAGGAATGGCTGAAAAGGCCATCTTTGGCATAAGTAAAAAAATAATGTATGTACGTAGTAAGTAGTAACTAATATAGTACTGTATATAGCAGGCCCCAACTAAGACAAAAACAAAACAATGTAGTTTCTATCAAAAAGTATCTAACAAGAAAACGACTCATATTCAACAGACGACCTACAATCTACACTGGAAAGTCCACTATACACGGAAATACAGTACCTCCTGGACAGTGATACAGAGGGTAAGTTTTGTATCGAAAGAACGGCATAAGTAAAAAAATAATGTATGTACGTAGTAACTAATATAGTACTGTATATAGCAGCCCCAACTAAGATAAAAACAAAACAATGTAGTTTCTATCAAAAAGTATGTAACAAGAAAACGACTCATATTCAACAGACGACCTACAATCTACACTGGAAAGTCCACTATACACGGAAATACAGTACCTCCTGGACAGTGATACAGAGGGTAAGTTTTGTATCGAAAGAACGGCATAAGTAAAAAAATAATGTATGTACGTAGTAACTAATATAGTACTGTATATAGCAGCCCCAACTAAGATAAAAACAAAACAATGTAGTTTCTATCAAAAAGTATGTAACAAGAAAACGACTCATATTCAACAGACGACCTACAATCTACACTGGAAAGTCCGCTATACACGGAAATACAGTACCTCCTGGACAGTGATACAGAGGGTGAGTTTTGTATCGAAAGAACAAGTTGAAAAACAGTGTTGCTTCCGGCAATGTAGAGAAGGAACTAAGTGGAATTAACACATTACGTACTTTTATTACCAGCTGCGCCAGCTCCAGCTCAACCACCTCCAGAACAGTACGAGGAAGAAGATGCTGATGATGATGCTGACACAGAGGGTGAGTTTTGTAAAGAAAGAACAAGTTGAAAAACAGTGTTGCTTCCGACAATGTAGAGAAGGAACTAAGTGGAATTAACACATTACGTACTTTTATTACCAGCTGCGCCAGCTCCAGCTCAACCACCTCCAGAACAGTACGAGGAAGAAGATGCTGATGATGATGCTGGCACAGAGGGTGAGTTTTGTAAAGAAAGAACAAGTTGAAAAACAGTGTTGCTTCCGGCAATGTAGAGAAGGAATTAAGTGGAATTAACACATTACGTACTTTTATTACCAGCTGCGCCAGCTCCAGCTCAACCACCTCCAGCCCAACCACCTCCAGAAGAGCATTTTTATAGGTACAGTGACGAGGAAGAAGATACCGATGATGATACTGATACAGAGGGTAAGTTTTGTAAAGAAAGAACAAGTTGAAAAACAGTGTTGCTTCCGGCAATGTAGAGAAGGAATTAAGTGGAATTAACACATTACGTACTTTTATTACCAGCTGCGCCAGCTCCAGCTCAACCACCTCCAGCCCAACCACCTCCAGAAGAGCATTTTTATAGGTACAGTGACGAGGAAGAAGATACCGATGATGATACTGATACAGAGGGTAAGTTTTGTAAAGAAAGAACAAGTTGAAAAACAGTGTTGCTTCAGACAACTAAGTGGAATTAACACATTACGTACTTCTATTACCAGCTGCGCCAGCTCCAGCTCAACCACCTCCAGCTCAACACCACACATACAGTGACGATAGTGATACTGAAAGTGATGACCCGAGGATTACAGGTATTTGATTGATAGATGTACTAACAATTATGTTTCATTGATTGATTCATCACACTAAAAAATTCTTGCTTTTTGTGTGTTTTTTAGCAATATTTGATGCGTTGAGGCAGGCAGTATATGACCGTGATGTTTCTGCAATGCCAATACCAAAGATTGATGGTAACTCATTTTCATTTTGCTTGTTTTTAAGCCATATGCCAATGATATAAATGTGCTATGTAAGATTATAAATTGCAGGTTAACATTATTTTATACAAACTTACTAATGGTTAGTGTAGTATAAAAGTGGAGAATTTTGCTACCTAGGTATTTTACCCCTGGAGGAATTTTGTGAATTGTTTTGGCAAACAGAGGGAAATGATAACTGAACAGTGTTATGGCTAGATAGATGCTCAGTTAGGAATGTACTTAAACATTCTAAAAGCAGATCACATTGAAATTATATTAAAAATAAAATTTGTTACTCTATTTCAAATGGTGAAAGATTAAAACAAACATTATTGGGATGAAATTTTTAACTTCTACAACTGACTAAAATCTATTGATGGTCTACTGATAATGCAGTACCTACATATTATTGTAATAGAATGGTGTAATGACACTGACAGCCACTGAAAATCTGTCCCTGTAACCAACAATGTAAACTATAAACACAAATTAATTATTGTGGTTATAACCTATAATAACGAAGTAATTGTTTCTTCTTCTAATAAGGTCCTGAAGAAGACGTAACGGCATTACAGCCAGACCAGATATGCATCGTGTGCACTACACGACGACGGACGATCATTTTCCTGCCGTGTGGGCACTTCATTAGCTGCGCGGTCTGTGCGTCGGCGAGGGATGTTGGTGAGCAGTGCTTTACCTGCCGCACGAACATCGCACAAATGGTGACTGTACACACATAGTAAACTTCAATACTGCAGTTTTCAGACTTGCTTCACATACATGGGTTGTGGTAGTAGATAACGGTAACTGCAAATTGCTATATTTAAGGGATTTGAATGTCTGGTGGAACAGTTTATTCAGGACTAATATTATTTCTATATTACAGTATTCATTATACAGGAGTCGCAGATAACTATGAGTTATGTTCCCTCCATCTCTCACGGTTTTCCCATAGTCTTTCTGCTTCAACTTCGTTACATGATCTTCCTCTATTCTCCACACTGTCTTTGATCTGATTCATCCACTTGTCTCTCGGTCTGCCCACTTTCTTCTTATGCTCTTCTTCTTGTTGTTGTCCAAACTCTCTTCTTGGTATCCTAGTCAGGTCCATCCTTTTCATATGTCCAAACTAACGAAGACGTTCTCTCTCCAACCTTACTTTCACTCTTTCAACGCTTAATCTTTCTCTGATCACACTACTTCTAATCCTGTCATTCTTTGTCACACCCAGTATGCTTCTCAGGAACTTCATTTCTGCTGCCATTATTCGATTTTCCGCTTAGTATCCCGTGGTCCATGTAACTGTGGCATATGTCAGTATTGGTAGAAAGTATAGGCTAGTTTATATATAAGAAGTTTGCATTGTCTTGGGATTTTATCTTTCCAAAGTAGCTTCCTGACGGACTGGTAGAAGCTTTCTGCCAATGCGGTTCTTCTTAAAACTTCTGCATCTATTGTTGCAATTTTAGATATCATACTTCCTAGATAATTAAAGGATTCTTTTGTGGTCAACTCTTTATCCCTGAGTAAAAGTTTGCTATCTCCGGGTATGCGTCTCTTTGTCATGGTTACCAGTTCACTCTTCTCTTGGCCGATTCGCATACAAAATGTTTCTGTTGCCTTGCTCCACTTATCCAGTTCTTCTTGTACTTCTTCTATTATCTTGCCACATACAACTACATATATATATACCATAATAATAAATTAATAATATAATAATAATAAAATTAATAATAATAATAATAATAATAATAATTTCGCCCCCCAGGGCGTTTGACAACTCCCTCTTAATAGCATAGTATTCCTGTAAAGCGATAACGTATGCATTATAAACTTGATTATTTCCAACACCTACTATGTTGTGGTATTGTTGTAAACACGAAAGAAATGTACATATAACAATAGGTGGTGGCGAAGCGATTGCATGCATTGTAAACTTGATTTTTTCCTACTGTAGAAATGTATAACAATAGGTGGTGGCAAAGCGATTGCATCCATTGTAAACTTCATTTTTTCCTACTATAGAAATGTATAACAATAGGTGGTGCGAAGCGATTGCATGCATTGTAAATTTGATTTTTTCCTACTACAGAAATGTAGAACAATAGGTGGTGCTAAGCGATTGCATGCATTGTAAACTTGATTTTTTCCTACTACAGAAATGTAGAACAATAGGTGGTGCTAAGCGATTGCATGCATTGTAAACTTGATTTTTTCCTACTACAGAAATGTAGAACAATAGGTGGTGCTAAGCGATTGCATGCATTGTAAACTTGATTTTTTCCTACTACAGAAATGTAGAACAATAGGTGGTGCGAAGCGATTGCATGCATTGTAAATTTGATTTTTTCCTACTACAGAAATGTATAACAATAGGTGGTGCTAAGCGATTGCATGCATTGTAAACTTGATTTTTTCCTACTACAGAAATGTAGAACAATAGGTGGTGCTAAGCGATTGCATGCATTGTAAACTTGATTTTTTCCTTCTACAGAAATGTAGAACAATAGGTGGTGGCGAAGCGATTGCATGCATTGTAAACTTGATTTTTTCCTACTGTAGAAATGTATAACAATAGGTGGTGGCAAAGCGATTGCATCCATTGTAAACTTCATTTTTTCCTACTATAGAAATGTATAACAATAGGTGGTGTGAAGCGATTGCATGCATTGTAAACTTGATTTTTTCCTTCTACAGAAATGTAGAACAATAGGTGGTGGCGAAGCGATTGCATGCATTGTAAACTTGATTTTTTCCTACTGTAGAAATGTATAACAATAGGTGGTGGCAAAGCGATTGCATCCATTGTAAACTTCATTTTTTCCTACTATAGAAATGTATAACAATAGGTGGTGTGAAGCGATTGCATGCATTGTAAATTTGATTTTTTCCTACTACAGAAATGTAGAACAATGGTGGTGCTAAGCGATTGCATGCATTGTAAACTTGATTTTTTCCTACTACAGAAATGTAGAACAATAGGTGGTGCTAAGCGATTGCATGCATTGTAAACTTGATTTTTTCCTACTACAGAAATGTAGAACAATAGGTGGTGCTAAGCGATTGCATGCATTGTAAACTTGATTTTTTCCTACTACAGAAATGTAGAACAATAGGTGGTGCTAAGCGATTGCATGCATTGTAAACTTGATTTTTTCCTACTGTAGAAATGTATAACAATAGGTGGTGGCAAAGCGATTGCATGCATTGTAAATTTGATTTTTTCCTACTACAGAAATGTAGAACAATAGGTGGTGCTAAGCGATTGCATGCATTGTAAACTTGATTTTTTCCTACTACAGAAATGTAGAACAATAGGTGGTGCTAAGCGATTGCATGCATTGTAAACTTGATTTTTTCCTACTACAGAAATGTAGAACAATAGGTGGTGCTAAGCGATTGCATGCATTGTAAACTTGATTTTTTCCTACTACAGAAATGTAGAACAATAGGTGGTGGCGAAGCGATTGCATGAATTGTTAACTTGATTTTTTGGTTGTAAATAAAAATAAAATATGTATTAGAAATAGGTGTTGGTAAAGGTTCGTACTGGAGCTATGCTCCACAAACAATTTCGGAATAAAACTGAGTAAATTCGCGTTAAGTGCACATTAATTTGAAATAGCTAAAGTAAGGATTGATGAATTTTGCCCAATATAGAAATATGGATGCATTTGAAGTTTAAGCCTAGTTACAATCGATTGTGGGTAAGAGCTATTAGAGTGAAACTTTTTTATAACAAATTCTTGCAGACCACATTATTATCTTGTTATAAAGAACATGTCTTCAAAAACATTTCAAGACATATTTTTCGTGCTGTCCGCCGCCCGCATAGCCTATACACATGCGCCACCGCGCATCATAGACGATGACACTTTAAGCAGCTCAAGCAGCACTTAGTTGCAATAACATGGCAAATTAATTATGATAATATCAATCGTATTCATTTTTTACATTGTAATTGCATGTCAATATTGTCATCACGGATTAATAAAAGAAGAAAATTTACATTTTCTTCACAATAATTTAAAAACAAAAATGTAATTTCAAATGTTACTTACGTATTAAAATGGAAAATATGAATACAAAAAATCAGGCTATTCACTTCTTAACCGGGCTGCCAAAAACTATAAGACAGTAGCCCGAAGGGCTGCTGTCTATAATTCCTAATTTCGAGCACTGTGCATAGGCTAACAACCTTTTGGGATTTCAAAAACAGATTGTTATAAAGACCATTTTGTTATAAATATGTTTGTTATGAAGAAGTTTCTCTGTATGTAGTGGCAATGTTTTCTTGATACAACAAAAAGGTGCATGTATATATTGTAGTGATTATATTGTCTTGTAGTAAGGGGAGGAGGTCGAAGGAATCGGTAATGTATATTGTACCAAAGCTTGCTAGTGCTGGCTGGTTTGATCATTGGTGCGTCTTGCATGATTGCATAACATGTGTGTTGTTGGTGGCGGCCGTGTTGCGGAGAGAGGAGGTGGCCTTGGGTGAAGTCACATTGGGTAGGTGACACATATGCTTACTCAAAACACCCCTAGTCACCTCCTACTTCAAAAGCATGACCATAATCTTCATATTTAGGTTATGTAAGTGTAACTACATTGTGGGTATAACAAATTATAAGTAGATCAATCCTTACTTTGAGTTCTGATTTGGGGTTTTCAATCAATAGGGGTACCGATTTGCCAATCTCTATTGAGGAGCTTCCCATAAAAAAAGTTTCCTCATCCAAGGTTGCGAGTTTGACGTACTGATGGGGCTTATACTAACGGCAACCGGCAAATCAATAGCTTTTTCTCATTACTAAGGAAGGTAGCAAGTTGGCGATATTGCATTTTTTGTAATATGCGAAATCGAGTAGAAATTGAGTGACAAGCTACCATTCTATAAATGCACAGGATAATTATCCGAGTATTAATTATTGTTTAATGAATGTTGGTGCTTGTGAAAAAGAACAACAGTTTTTCATTACTGGCTAAACACAGCAGGACTCAGGGTCACAACATCGACTGGGAGAATGCGGTGGCCATAATGAAGGAGCAGGACGTGTTTAAAAGGAAAATAAAGGAATCCGCGGCAATACGTTACTATGGCAACTCAATCAGCCAAGCCAGCTATACTTGGCCCCCAGTATGGGATCCAGTATTAGAAGACGAAATGGCCACCAGGAAGCGTCGCGGTACGCAACAGGCAGTCTCGTTGCAGTCAGCAACAACAGGCGGCGCTGCAGTTGCTAACGGTGTCAACTACCCGTCACCAGGGGCACAAGGATCCTCGACGCAGTTGCCCTTGGTCTGATGAAGGAGTAGAAATGGTTAAGTTCGAAAATTCACTGGTTTTTTAAAGTAAGTGACCTTGGTACCGTTTTCTAATTGTGTGGTGTGGTTTAACATTTATTCCGGGTCAATAAGTTTCTGCGTGTGAAGTGTGATACATATATATGATGGGTTTATATATGTTTAGTATTTAAATATGCTCGTGGTTTTATATTCATTGTTTGTTCCGTGGGGGTTTTTCGCAGTGAGTGATTGGATAGTCAAGTGCTGTTAGACTCACCCAACACTGACCGACGTTTCGGAGAAGTAACATTCTCCATCCTCAGAGACCTTCCCTCTCACAAGTCTGCGATGACACTGCGTCACGAACTAGATGCTTTCGGCACAGTCATCTGAAGTAGTCACTGTGCCTGCGTGCATTGTGTCGAACCTTGTAGCGCCCTACAACTGGTTGAGTCACATTTTCAGTCGATCGTGAAGTAATCTCATGAATCAAAAAACACCCTATGCTCAAAAAAGAACTGTAACCCGTAGCCAGTCACTGCATACTGTCAATAATAAGAAAAAATCAAAAAAGTAAAACAACAATTAAAATTCTAGAAATACTCATCCTCAGGTATGGTACATACAGTCAGGTACTAGATACAAAAATACAGTCCCATTCAGGTCCGTCAGGTACTACAAGTATGATCATCTTTTCTAGTCCCGGCTACAGTCCACATTTGCACATCGCACCACTCCCCTCCCCTTAACCTCCTCTTAATTTCTTAAACCCCCTCAACGTCTCCTGGGCAATCACATCCGCAGTCGGACCATTCCACTCAATCAATGTCCAGTAACAAATAAATAATTAACAACATCAGTATTCCTTACCCCCCTTTGAAATTTCCACTCATGATCCCTTCTAGCACCTATCCCTCTCCAATCTTCCCTGAGTTTCTATCCATCCCCTTATTCCCTTTGCTGCTCTATAGATTACATAACCTATGCTTCCTCCTTCTCTCCTCTAATGGTTCCCATAATTGTAACACTATCATACACCAAACTAACATTTCCCACCCCATCCACCTCCTGCCTCTCCCTCCTGCTCTTAGCCATTACAGTGAAACTTCGATTTTACGTTCCTTGAAGCAAAGAATTTCTTGATGGTAAGTTTTTTTTTCAAGCTCCCAAATAGTTTCCCATAATGAAAGAAATGCAAAGTTCCAACGAAAACAATATGACACCTCCCAAACTAACTAAGCAAGGGGAAGAACCACCAATCGGTTGACTGGGCGAGTGAACGTGTGTGTGTCGTGCGAATTGACACGACATGCACGACGCCATCACAACCGGGCGAAAGGCCGGTGATGGCGATACATTGATACAAATTATCAAAAGAAAATCTTTTATTACTGTCTATTGTTCCTATTATATTAATATCATTATTATATTACATTTTACAATCTTTACTAGTGTACTTATGAGTTTTTTTTTCAACAAGCAGTTGTACCTTCATCATAACAGCCGTCACCCTACATATACCAAACGAGCACTACCCTACTCCCTAGCAGTGAGAGGCCAACGTATCTGCTCAGATGGTAATGATCTTGCCAGGTATTGCGAACGCATTACCAACGCCTTTGTGGCTCGAGGCTACGACAAGACCACCGTCCAACAACGCATCAATAGACCAGCGAGGGAGGCCATCCCGCCGCCCAATGATGTTATACCTCTAGTCACACAGTGGCACCCAGGACTACAGGCACTCAATGGTATCATGAAAAGTGGCCTTCACATCTTAACATCCTCCACTAACACCCAAGATTTTGTAAAATCCTTGCCAAGAGTAGCCTTCAGACGCCCCCCGAACATTGCGGACCTAGTGGTCAGGAGAGACTGCCGCATCAGGGACGCTCCTGAAAATGAACCAGCGGGGTCCTACCCTTGCCAAGGAGGTAACGGTTGCTTGACGTGCCAAATTCATCAACCTTCCACCACGTTCAGTGCCCAAGTCACCGGCAAGACATACCCAATCAGGCAACACAACACCTGCCAAACCACCAATGTAGTCTACCAACTGAAGTGTAACCACTGCCCTGCCAAATATGTTGGCCTAAGAACTCAATTAGGTCACGGATGAACGGGCACAGGCAAGACACAAAAAACCTGACCATGGACAAACCGGTGGCTCAACATGCGGCATCCCATAACCTGGCATTCAATGGATGTTTCAACACCAGAGTGATAAAATCACTCCCAGCCAGCTGCAGCCCAGGCGAACTAAGACGGTGGGAGTTGGCCCACCAGTGGATCACTAAATCTAGGTTGGCTTCCAACCTAAACATCCGTTAGTGATAGCCCTCTCCCCCTCTCACCTCCCTGCCACCACACCCCCCAACAGCGCCTTGTAAATATTGTACATATATATATATTTTAGTCTAGTTTATTTTAGTTGTTTAGTTGACTAGAGTAGTTGCAGTAGCCATTCTTCTCTCGAGTGAGCAAGACCTCGGTCGAAACGTCTCGTTATATTTGTATTATGTCTTTTATGTGTACTTCAAACTCGCAAATCCGTCGTCTTACTACACGAAGATAAGCTGTTGGATCCTTTCCTCACATTATATACTATCTGAGTTTTTGTGTTTCTCTTTTGATTATATGTACCAAACCAATAAGGAATTGTTTTAGGTATTACTGTTATAAATATAATTTATTTTAAGATTATTTGTATTGCTGTCTATACTGTTCCTATTATATTAATATGTTTATTATATTGTATCTTGCAATCTTTACACTTAACCAACCCCCTAATTGGGGTACTTAGGTATATTTGAGTTGTGCTACTCTTTGTATGGCTGCTATTATATCATACACCCTTTACCATTGTATTTGTATCTACATTTTGACTAGGCCTACTATTTTTCCTGTTGCCTATACTTATTATTATTAAGAATATTACGAACATTGTTTTTTATACTCATGGTATTATCTTACTGTGGCCCACACTCAGGTCTCCCAGACCTTATTGGGCTTCCAGTAATTTATAGGTTTCCTATGTGCTCTAACATGTAAAAATTGTCAAACTGGAATAAAACTCACTGTTGAATTGAATTGATAGGCCATGACGGAGGATTGGACATTATTAGCGAATTTGAAGTGTCCAGGAATGTTATTGAAGTTGGAATACAATGTGAGATGGGTACCAACATTTACTGGAAAAATAACCCTTGTTTGAAGATGAAATCGTAGGGGATAACTCTGACAGTGAATTAGATTCATCTTACAGTCTCGACTCAGACCAAGAAACGGAGGAAACTGAAGACTCCGACTATCAACTTGACACAAAAGGACACATCTCGCACTTTTGACGCAGCTGTTAATGATATTTTTCTCAAATGTTAATTAGTCTTGCCTGGCTGCATAGTAGCATTCTATACATTATTTAATAAACTACTAATCTCTACTCGAATACCGCATTCTGCTAACACTAGCACCTCCGAATAAACACATGCCTCCACTGGCCTAACCAACACTACATCTAAGATGTTATCCCTTTTCCCACTACCACCAGTCCTGGCTCCCTCCCCTACTGCTTGCACAAATCCCTTGTTTACCACCCTGCATGCCCATTCCTTCCCCTTTCCACTCAAGTCCTCCCTACCCCCTTCCCAGTGAACTTCAGGCATTAGGTCCCCTGTCACAACAACAAGTATCCCTTCCAACTCCTCACTACCGCTTCCAGTCTATCCAATACCTCCCATTCCTCATTGTCCCTATACACCCCGACAACATCCATATAGACATCCCTACCCAGGATGAGTTGCATGCAGATCATCTCTACCAAACGTCACTTGCAGGCTCAGAGCAAATCTTAGTGATGGCTATACACTCCCCCCTGTAACTGGGCAAAGTGTTGAGTGGTAACAACTCAAGGCTGCCCTACTTAAAAGATAATGTAGTAAAAAATAGCCTACAGTGAGCTGTTTTTTTCAAGCAGTTAGCGTTAAAGTGGTAGGCCTAGCTTGCTTCTTTTAAATAGTATAGTTAACACTGCCAGTTGTGTAAAATGAACCTTGTGTAGCCCTAGGACTTAGTACCACCAAGCTTGAGGTCTAGGGACAGGGGCCAGTAGTAAGAAGTGATGGAAGTGATTTGGGTAGGTTTGGATTTGTTGAGAAAACAGGCCAGGGGCCAGTGGTAAGAAGATAGCCTAGGCTATCTGGGTACTTTGGATTTGTTGAGAGAACGCTAAGGGAATGAAATGAGTTGCTCGACGATGTTTATTGCGAATCAGTAAAGGAATTTAGAACTACTGTAGATTGAAAGGTGGGATGTGCTGAGGTGAGGGGGGGAGGCAATGGAAGGTTGCCACCGGGCAGTTGGGCTTATTTGCAGCCTAAAAGTGATTTAATTCAATTCAATTAGCCAAGGTCCAAACATATAATTTGAGTATGAGAGAGACTATGGGACGTAAAACCCAAATATCATCATCATAGGCCTACATCTAGAGCTAGACTTACAGCATCCCTAGGGCCTAGGCTCGCAAACTATTTGCCACAAACTACTAGGGCCTAGGCCTAGAGCTATTCGGTCTCCCTAGTGTAGGCCTACAACAAAGACTAGGCCTAGCCCTACCTAGACCCAGCCGTATGCTATGGTAAGGCCTAGTACTAGGGCTTATGGTCGGTGCACAATAGCCCCGGGCAATGTTAAATTATAGCGAAGCTCCTTCCAGGGCTATTGTGCACCGACCATTTCCTAGTGTAGGCTTAGGCCTAGGCCCTAGGCCTAGTCCTACAACAAAGTCTAAGCCTAGGCCTACCTAGACCCAGCCGTAAAGTTGTAGTGTTTTTAGTGTATCCTATTCATAAAACAAGGACAATTTAATAAATAATCACTGTATGCAATATTTTAATTTGTGTAGGCCTAGGCCTACTTTATGTTTCTTTACGTTATTAACACACCTAACCTAAAACTTCACAAATGGCAACTTCTAGACCTCGTTCTAGACACAAAATAAGGTTTGGTGGTTAATGAACGAACATCTTTTACGAATTCAGCCTAGTATCTTTGGTATAGGTCTAGGACTAGGCTAGTCCTACCTTGCTAAATACCACCAAATACTTAACGAAATACCTATTTCAACGGCGCCATTCTACTGAATAATAAACATAACTAATAACATGTTTTCTTTAATAGTAGTACAACTAATAGTTACACTATTCTACGCTAGATGGCAGGATTTAACCAAAGGTGGTGTTTGGAAACATGGTATAATGTAAATCTGTTGTTGCTGTTGTTGTAGTCGGACTAGTGGCGATTCGGACTACTGACTGTCAGCCCCATTGATTAAACAGGTGGGAAGATGTTTCGTCTTTATGGGCGAATAGATATAATCCCCACTCTTACCCCCACTCCAGTATCCCCTTACGTCTCAAACCCCTTGCCCACAAGTTGATTTAGTACCCGTTCCATCCTGCAAGTTGCGCTAGTGTCGCTTTTAGTTCCAATGAGTCGATCAACCAGATCCTGCTTTATCGACTCAAGGGAAATGAATGCGTTTACGCGTCTCTTCAAATACTGTGATCTCATTAACCCCGTTTACATGGCGGACTGAGTCCGGTACTGAGTACGGTCCAGGGCCATGTAAACACCTAAAAGATGGGACCGAACCGACTGGGTCCGGTCCGCCAAAAAAGCTAGACCGTACCTATTACAATCTGGGTGACAGGAGGGAGGAACCAGGCACGACCGACAACGCCCACTGCTGGAGATCAACTGCCTTTATTCTTAGTTCTTACCAACGTCACAGCAAATAATCCATTACATGTTCGGTGAGCCCCACACTTCTGGTCTGCGATGCTACAATGCCCCACCGTTAAATTATGGGCTACCCTCTCCCAATGTTAACATTTCAAAATAAAGAGAAGGGAGCAAAAATGAAAAAATGTCTTATTAATCTCAAAATCTAATCTGCATTATCTCGGAATCTTATTGGCTTCCGAAGGGTTCGGGACGGCCTTTGCAGCACAGCTGGAGAATCTGCGACCGGCGGTGCCATCGGTGCCTGGGCATCTGTCGACAAACGGGTTGGACTTCTGCCGGCGGGCGGTGTAGGCACAGGCTCGACCTCTGGTACTGATGGTAGCCTTCCGGGGTCGGGCTGCTCGAATTTTCGAACAGCTGTTGTATTTCTCGTATATAGCTGGCCCGACGGTCCCTTCACGGTGACAGCATTACCGTTTCTCCCCACGATCTGGTAAGGTGTGCTGGAAAATTCAGTAGTAAGTTTGTTGTTCTGAGGTTGTCGCACAAGTACGGTATCTCCGACGGCCAAGTTGTTCTCGCAGGCATGTCTGCGCAGGTCAGCGTAGAGTTTTGCCTTTGCTTTATTTTCAGCGTCCTTGTCGCGAACATGCTGGTCATCGGGTCTCCGGGAGCACAATGATGGTAGTTTATCTCGAATTTCCCGATTAAACATGAGGAATGCTGGACTAACGCCAGTAGTTGCGTGAGGGGTCGAGCGGTACGATAGTAGGAAGCTATTTAGTGCTTGCGTAATGCTCGTGCCTTGAGCATGGGCAATCTTGAGCTGTTTCATCAACGTCCTATTTTGTCTCTCGACCTCTCCGTTAGCTTGGGGGTGTCGGGGGGTCGTCTCTACAAGCCGTATGCCGTTATTGATGCAATACGTGCGGAATTCATCGGACATGAAACCCTGAGCACGATCCACCCGGAGACTCTCAGGAAGTCCAAAGCGGGCAAATACTCCGGAGAGTATTTCGATGGTCTTCTGGGACTTCGTAGACTTGGTAAGAATGGCCTCAAAAAATCTACTGTAATAGTCGATGATTACTAGGATGTACGTACCATCTGGCAGCGGACCCAGGTGATCCAATGCGACATCTTTCCACGGCCCGTCCGGTAACTGCGTAGAAGTTAGTGGTTCAGGTGGTTCAAGAGAACTTACAAGTTGGCACCCCTGGCAGGAGCGGCACAGCTTTTCCACGTCTTTATCCATCCCTGGCCACCAAACTTTACCTCGCAGGCGCTGTTTGGTCCTTGTCATCCCGTTGTGGCCTTCATGTGCTAGTTGGAGTGTTTGTTGACGTAAACTGGCCGGTATCAATATCCGAGTACCTCGAAGAATAATGTTGTCAAAGACACAAAGTTCTTGCTTGATGATCTCGTAGGTTTTTAGCTCGGTAGGCCAAAATTCACTCAAAATGGCTTTTCGTAGACTTGTAATATCCGGGTCAGTCGCTGACTCTCTCTGAATGTCTTCCAATGCCATTGCGCGCGGAACTGCCTGCGCCGTTATCCATTTCACGTAGAGGTCCTCGCAACCCGTGGCTTTTGGTGTTTCGGCCTTGACCAAACGTGATAGTGAGTCTGCTATGTTAGACTTTCCTGGCTGGTATTCTACTACGTAGTCGAAGCATTGCATCCGCATTACCCATCGTTCGAGTCTTGCGCATGGTTTGGATCGATTAGAAAAGATGTACTGGAGCGGCTTATGGTCAGTAACCAAAGTGAACGGCGGTCCTCCAGTAAGATAAAATTTAAAGCGCTCGCATCCCCAAACGAGTCCAAGGGCCTCTCTCTCGGTTTGGCTATAACGCATTTCAACATCAGTCAATGCCCTACTGGCATACTCAATCACGCGATATTTTCCGTCTTGCAGTTGTGCGAGTACAGCACCTAACGCGTATGGACTAGCGTCAGTGATAACAAACGTAGGTGCACTGGGTCGGAAGTAAGCCAATACAGGTGGTTTTGAAAGCAAGGCAATCAGCTTCTCAAACGCTTCTTGTTGTTCGTCTCCCCAGGAGAATGTAGATTGGTTGTTTTTCAACAGAGAACGCAATGGGTATGTTATCTGCGAGTAGTTCGGAATGAAGCGACTACTATAGCCAATGAGACCCAACAGACTGGCGACTTCCTCTTTGTTCGCTGGCGGTCTGAAATCTAGGACAGCCTTAACCCTACTAGTTAGAGGCTTTACCCCGGTTGCCGAAAATAGATGACCACGAAATTTGACTTCGGATGCACCTACTACACACTTCTGCCAATTCAATGTAATATTCTTATCTCTCAGAATACGAAGAAGTCTAGTGAGCCGTTCGTCATGTTCTTTTCTATCTTTCCCCCATACAAAGAAATCGTCAAGATAGTTCGCTACACCATCGCAGTGGGCAATTAACTGCTCTATGATCTTCTGGAAGTTTTCTGGAGCGCAATTCATCCCAAAAAACATGCGGGTATATCTATAAAGACCCTTATGGGTGGCAAAGGTAGTAATATCCTTCGACTCATCGTCTAGTTCGATCTGGAAGAACGCTTCATTCATATCGAGAACCGAAAATACGGACGCCCCCTCTAGTCGGCTGGCTAGTTCTTCGATCGTTGGGATAGGGTGGATTTCCCTCACGATAGCCTGGTTCGGGGCCCTGGCATCCACGCAAGGTCTCCAACCCCCTGATTGCTTGTTACTCAACAGCAACGGCGAAACCCATTTGCTTGGTTGGTTCACTTTTTCGACTATGCCTTTATGTTCCATTTCCTTCAACTTAACCTCTAACTCTTTCTGTAGGTGAAGTGGGATTCTCCTAGCACTCTGTACCACCGGTTTAACATCCGGCCTGATGTGTAACTTAAGTCTAAAATCCTTGAGTTTTCCCATTCCTGTAAATACGTTAGGAAAATCTTTCCGAATTTTAGCTTTCAGGATCTTACATCCCTTTTCCGTTTTCCGTAGATCAGTAGTTACCGATGACAGCTGATGGAGTGGATACCCTAACATTAGTACTTTCAATGCCCTAGCAGACTCTTTACCGAGCAGTGGTATGCCCTCACAGTCCGCTACATGAAAGACAGCCTGCGTAGAAACACCATCTATCTCGGCCTTTGTCTCGATTCGGCCTAGGGTACGGATGGGTTTACTACCCCCGTATGGATGAATCGCTCGCGACTCACGGATCGTCTTCCCCTTGATGTTGCGATCTTTACAATACTCCCATGTTGCTCGATCAATGACATTTATAGACGCTCCACTATCTATCATAAAAATGATACTCACACCTCCCACGTCTACAGTAACATCATCGCCGCTACGGCCGTCGAGCCCAATGCTAAAGGCATATTTGTCAGGAGTACTCACCCCAGATGACTCGGAATCAGTTGTATCAGTGTCACTGTCATCAGCAGCCTCTATCTGTCTAACGTGATGTTTCCCTTTCTGCCAGTGCTGGGAATTTTTCCCGGACTTCGGCTTCCCGACGCTGGGGTTACTGGAACTCGAGTCGAACTCACTCTGGCATCTGATTGCAAAGTGACCCATCTTCCCGCATTTAAGGCACTTTTTGTCTCTAGCAGGACAGGACTTAGACTTACTATAGTGCTCTTTAGATCCGCATCTAAAACAGGCCCCCTTTTTCGAATGACTAATCCTAGCTATGGTATGCTCAGGCTCTAGGCCTAGGCCTGCATTCTTATCTTTCAACTCCATGGCGCGCGCCTGGCTTTCGGAATTCTCCAACGACCTGGCTAGGTCCTTCGCCTTGTCGTATGTGAGCGAATCTCCTACCTTTAGAAGTTCCCGTCGTAGCTCACTGAACTGAGTATGCTCAATGAGCATGTCCACGATCTCCCGCTCGGGGTTTTCATAGTTGCAATTTACTATGCCAGCCTTCAGCCTTGTGAGAAATTGCAACGAACTTTCCCCTTCCTTTGGCCTAGTCTGACGAAACTTAAATCTTTCGAAGGTATAGCTGCATTTAGGTACAAAATACTTGAGTAGTGCTTCGCAGCATACCTTGTATTCATTGACAGCATTTTCTCCAACCCCGGTGCCCATCGACGCTTCAGGCAGCGTGAACCATATATCTTGGACCTCCTCGCCTGCTGCATGCAGTAGCAAAGCTTTCTTCCTTGGGATAGCTGTCACGTCCTTGGCCGATAGGAAGATTTCGAAGGCGCGGAACCACCGCGTCCATCTTTGGGCCACCGTGCCCTCATCCCCCGTGACGACGAACTTTCCCGGCCCACTTTCGGCCATCACGGCAGGATTTCAATACCGAAATGGTTACACCGTCGTATTCCTGATGTATATTATTAAATATATATACATAATATATACTACATTAATGATGTATATTCACGTTCACCTCGTCGCCAATATTACAATCTGGGTGACAGGAGGGAGGAACCAGGCACGACCGACAACGCCCACTGCTGGAGATCAACTGCCTTTATTCTTAGTTCTTACCAACGTCACAGCAAATAATCCATTACATGTTCGGTGAGCCCCACACTTCTGGTCTGCGATGCTACAGTACCGAAAGACCGACTCAGTCCTATCATGTAAACGGGTAGAACGTACTGACTGAAGAACTGGAACTTTGAACGAACGATGTTTGTAAGTGAATAAGATGGAAAATGATTGTAGTTGCCATCAACAAAAATCAAGTAATATATTTACAACAGCTCGTAACCTTTTGTTCGCCGGGATGCATCTTTAAATTAATTTTATATGGCAGAAGAAAAAAGTAGGGTTATGTACGACCAAAACGAACAAGTGTGGCGCGAGACCGAAATCAAGTTTGGGTACACCTTCATATAAACGCAAGCGGCCATGACAGTTCTCAGTCTGGTTCTCAGTACGGTCCGCCATGTAAACATAGCTAATGTCTGTTTGTGACCTTCACATCGGTTGGTATGTTTGAGCCGGAAGGGTTTCGGGTGTCGAGACCGCTGCAAGTGCGGGACATGGGCGGGATCAAAGAAAGCACATGTTGTAAAATATAAATCTATTTCCACCACTGCTCATAAATAAAAAAAAAAAATAGAAGGCCACTGAACCAGCAATATCAGAGCTGATAATTTCCCACTGTTGTATTACCTTTGGTATTACTGTTTGTATGTAATTATTATTGTCTACATTACGCGTAAGGATAAATAAAAATCCACTACAGTTTCTGGTGTTGTGCATTGATTAAATAAAATAATAATGAAAAAAAAATTTGAAAGAATGTTTTGTTTACATTACAGTATGTGAAATGTGAAAGAATGTCCGAGGGCTGATGTATAACTCAATCCCTTGTGATGTGTGGAAACCCTCGAAAGTCACAAACCATTGACCTCCCGAATTAAAGCCTCGTGTGCTAGCTCTGAGCCGTCTCGATCGGTATGTTAATAGAGTATTGCGTAACCCCTGCAATAATAGTAACTCAAATTAACTTAATTTTATCTGCATAGCATTTACACTACTGAAAATAACATTGACACTCATACACATAGGCCTACACTTACACATTTTATCCAATATATTTAACGCAGTGTTTTTTTTTTAATTTTTATATTTGCGCAATGTCAAATTCGTTGTTTTGCCATCCGGAAATGTGAATTAGGTCTTTCTTAGTTATGTTTACGGATGTGCAGAATTTGTTTGACGGGGTTCTAATAATATGTCATTGCCATAATGGCAACCACGAGGTTCACAAATTGAATTATTATTATTATTAGTATTACATGGTTACTACAGGGATGATAAGGGGCGAATTGTTGTTGCGTTGTTCGGTACGACTTACGTCGCTATTACATCAATACACTACCCACAAATACCTTAATCTTTGCTACCCATATCAACATTATTTCTATGTTTGCCAATGAGCTAAGTCCCCCACCTGTTTAATCAATGTGCAAACCGAGGCGGCACATCACAGCCTTGTAGTCGTGACAAGATCAAATAGCAGTAGAAGGCTGCGGACCGGGATTTATTCAACGGTGTACGGCGGGCTTCTGGCGTGCTTCTTCAGATTTAAAATAATTAATTGAAACATTTATTACTCGTGTGTTCCAAATTGAAGGCTAAATTTAAATACAAATACTTAGCAAAAACGTATTACAATCATTTCCCGTTCGAAATACTTTTAATTTCCCGCGAAGTTATAGGTTAGGTTTGTTAAAAAATAATCTTTTTATTCTGTACAGGAGTTTAAAGACAAGTTCCTGAAATAGGCTAATATTATGTAACTTTTTTAGTTTAAGTTTTGAGATTTGTGTTATGCTAGATTTATTCTAGTTAAATTTTCTCCTTATGGTTTGATTAATTTAATGTTTAATACCTAAAACTAAAATGTACAACCTTAAAAGTGTTTGCTGTATACCTATATCGACTGAGCAGCTGTTAAGCCTTGCGCACAATTGGCACAGCGCAAGCACAAACACAACGCAAGCGCAACGTAAGGCCGACGCCAACGCACAATTCACGTAACACAACCACAGCGCAAAGCAAGTTTTGGCTGTCTAGTCGTCTGCACTCGCCATGGTTTGAGGTTAGGGACATACTACAAATTCAATATTGCCACTTGTTATCATCGGTCTAGGGTTGGCCTGCTTTCACAGGCATGAAACAAGACGTATATAGTTATAATAAACGGCTTGCCTATATTGTATCCGTTTTATTCTAGGCCTAGGCCTACCTCGCATTCAACAAATTCTATCCGCGATAGGCCTAGTCAAAGTCTTGTAAAACAGTTTCATTTGATATAATGTTGATACAGTGCACACTTGAGAATGAAGAGGTAACATCTGTTCTTAATTTATTTTATCAATTGAAATTGAAGGCTAGTGACGGTAAAGGGCTCTAGTCTGATACAAACAAAAGTCACGTAATAATATACTAAAAACAATTACTAATTTGACTGAGCTAGTATGACGAGACCACAGCTGTCTAGTTGGAACAAGATTCCTATTGGTCGATCGTTATGTCGTGCACAAGCACAACGCAAAAATATAAAATATAACCAACTCTTGCGCTCCGTTATGCTGCGCCATGCGCTCTTGTGTCAGTTGGAGACGAGGCCATGTGATAACTTTGGTTCATATTTCTTGCGCTGCGCTTACGTTCCGTTACGCTTGCGCTATGCCAATTGTGCGTAGGCCTTTATGCACTAAGTATGCGTAGTTTTTGATTTTAGATTTTAGTGGTTTAGAATTTAGGCCTAGGCCCTATCTATTTTTCTACATTTGTTGTAAATGTGAATATAGTATTTTATTGTTACTTTTAGTATAGGCATTGTAGCCTATCCACTCTTCGCACATCTCCTTAGAGATTAGACATGTAAGTTGTGTCTTGAAGAATAAATATCTTTATCTTTATCTTTATCTTTATCCCGCCTACCGCAGGCCACTTGAAAATGTCAACAGCAGACAGCTGACACTCGAGGTTAATAACCTCCTTGCTGACACTTCGAGGTCTTACGTTTGGTTGCAGTTTGGATCGAGCAAGTAATTGAGGGGCAACGAAGAGTGTTCCGAGAATAGCTGGATCTTCCAAACTACTCTGGCCCTAACAATAAGCTGTTACGAAATTATTTCCTTTCCAAAGCACAATGTGTGTGTCAAACTCGGTTAGGTTAGCCCTAGGCCCTAGTCATCTGCTCATACCTGCCCGTCGTTCGATTTGTCCTTGGTGTCACATTCCGTCAGGAAGACAAGTGTATTTATGCGCTATATTGGCATCTGTCGAAAATTTGCTGGGAAGTGTCAATTGAAGAGGTTTTGAGAAGCCATGGACACATTGCTCTGCAGGCGGAACCCTAGGGCCTAGGCCTAGGCCTACCCTTTCGAAGTGCTAAGCCCAAGGCTAGGCCTAGCCTAGGCCTAGCCTCATAGACAAACAAGGTAAGTTGGAGAACAGACTCATTAACTTAACATAATTGGTTCTAGATTAATAAAGGCACCTATGCATCCTAGGGCTAGGTCTATGCTACCTGTGGGCCTACATCATTGTCCGCAGGCCTAACCTCTAGGTCTAGCGTAGCCTAGGTAAATCCCATTGTAAGGCCTAGAACCCATAGCTTAGGCCTACCTTAGGCGTAGGGCTCGGATCTAAGGCGCCAGACATGCGTAACGATTGGTCAATTATGAAAATTGACAGTTGCTTATATGCCCAAGCTGCATCCTTGATGTTAATTGGCTGACTAATAAGGTCTTTTTTGTATTTTCAGATTTAGCTATGCGTTGTGCCAGTTCCCCAATGCCATTGGGTGCATTGATGTAATACACATGGAATTAAAAGACCGGCAGAGAACAGGGTGGATATAATTAGCAAATTGTGTAAATACGCATTACATCGCACATATTCCAGCAACCCCACCTAGTCTACCGGTAACGAATGGTAGGCCTACCATGTACAGTGGCCTCCAAGGTATAATGTCACATCAACAATACGTTTGGCAGCAAAGCCACGTTAGCCCTACATAAGTTTCAGCTAGGCCTACTGTTGCCTCTTAGACTTAGGCTTGTACGATTATTCACTTAGTAGGGTCACAGTAGGGTCAGTGTTAAGGAAGAGGAACATGATGCTTAAATGTTGGTGGTTTGAATGTAGGACAGTGAAGATCTAGTTAAAAAGTATGATTTGATACACGTAGTAAACTATAAAACTGTTGTAGGCTACCTACCTACACATAAAACGTAGGTTAGAGGCTAAAGAATGGCAAGAAAATATTTTACGCAGTCCCCAAAATAATGCGTTCTCCTTTTCTTTCCAATTATTTTAGTCTGCACTGGGTTTAGTGTCTCACATGAGCTAAATTATCTGTAAATGTTATATTTTTGTGTAACAAATTAGAAAATAGAAACAATTATTAGCGACACCTCACATCAGTCACATGTCAATACACCGGAATTGGATGAATCGATTAATGAATGTGTAGGCCTACATGCCTTACTCCCACCCACAAAATGTACCTATATGCATACATGACCTTAGGTAGGCACACAGTATTGATAATTAACCTGTTTCAGAACGGTTTATGAGAATAACTGAGTACACATTACTGTAAAAGAGTTATTGGTACAAAAGCTTTATGTAAAACATCCCCAAACAATGTTTCATGTTGATTTTATTCTAATTCTTTTTAAAAATTACGTCATTTATTTAATTATTTGTTAAATGGATAATTTTATTCTTTTCCATTACAGCTTATTTGTTTATTTATTTTATTGTTTAAATAAATAAATAGGTAGGTAATTTATTTTCACTCCTTAC
Organism: Isoperla grammatica; assembly: GCA_945910005.1. Taxonomy (NCBI): domain Eukaryota; kingdom Metazoa; phylum Arthropoda; class Insecta; order Plecoptera; family Perlodidae; genus Isoperla; species Isoperla grammatica. Next base: position 10,316,803 of record OX246749.1, read on the forward strand.
TGTAGAGGTGGTACCTAGAAACATGGTGGCTCGTTGGTCCAGTGGTTAGCATTCCTGCTTCCTATGCAGAAGGTCCTGGGTTCAAATCCCACTTTGGGCAGGAGTTTTTTAACTTGTAATGTGGATTCCATTCCATTACTTCTTGGCTGAGGAATAAGTAAACGGAGACTTAAGAACCGTCCTAGCAATGAAGCACTCAATAAATTCAAAGTTGTTCTGAATCGGCCTTGTTGATTCTGGCATGTGTTCGCACTGTCCAATCACTGATTCAAATGTTTCGTATTTGAAATATCGACCTTTGATTGGTTATCGCTCACTCGTCGATGGTGTTTGGAACCTACAGGGTTGGTTTAGTCACTTTAAATTAAAGTCCCCCACTGCAAATCAGTTTAGTTACTGAGTGGGTGGACTCTAAATGTGAATTTATTTATCTTAAAATTATTTAAAGCCGAGTTCACCGGTCAAGGAACCAAGCTATGAGCCATACAATGACTTCTAGGCCTATACGACCTTATGATATAATATTTAACCCATCTTGGTAATGTACATACAATCTTGTATTGTGGTTATACAGCTAAGAAATGAAATGAAAAGTAAAAACTAGTGTTTCTCCAGCAGCAAATTTTACTTTAAAATTACTTAATATTATATTTATTAAGTTGGTTTGAATAGGCAATTGTTTTTCAAGTACCTGATACCTATTGGTGAGGGAACACACTTTTGCAATAGAATTTTTAAAATTTCTTTAAATATTACCGATAATTTTCATCTTGTAGCTGCATATTGTCTAAAATTATTTCAAATTGATATTGTTTCAGGTGTGGAGAGGAATTTTACCCCACGACTGGCGCCTACTGTACCACCACCACCACCACCGCCATGGACCAAGACCAGGACCTGCACACAGCATCCATGATTGGGGCCAAACAAACAGAGCTAGAGGTGCAACAGCAGCAGCTTCATCTCATTGTCAATCGATTTAGTTGGGTGTGATTTTATTCGTGGCAATATAACAGCAAGCATCGGGTGAAAAGTGCTCCAGTGTTTTGTATAATATTTTTGTTCGTCTTTTGTAGATGACTTGAATCGCACAGGTACAGTTTTTTGGTGGAAAAACATAACTTTCATATGATCCGATAATGCATGGGATTGAATTTCTTTAAAATTGTTCCTCGTAAAGTGGTATTGTTGGGGTATTGCTAGGAAGGAGGAAGTACTAGTGTTCAATAATCAATATAATGCATTTTATATCCAAAATAAGTAAATCTAAATGTTTTTTTTATATCTGCTCCCTGTGTCCAACAATGAAGTCGGGTATATATGTTAATATAATTAATTCACACTAGCTGAAGCTGAATGTAGACTATCGGTTGGTACATTTTCTGTTCTTTTAAAACATAGGCCTACTCTACAACAAGGTCAGACGACTCGATACTTTTACTCGCCTAAATAAGAAAATCAAACCTACCCTGGAATCTGGATCTATTCAACTCAGAACCGAACTCTAATGGGTAAGGCCTAGGGTTGATTCTTATGGTAACTTTTTTCATAAAAAAGGCCATACTTTTATTGCAAGCCCCAATTCAATACAATAATTTAATTCTTTGATGTTGCTTCCACTTTTTGGTGGATTAATTAACTTTATTTTTAAGAAAACATACCTTGACAAGTGATACTATGGTTGCAGTGATACAGATAGGCTATGTTTTAGTAAATAACATAGTGCCACAGGTAAGATAAGATAAAGATAAGATAAGATTTTTACTCACTGTCAGACCTGTACATGGTACAGGTGCATACCATGTTGGATGTATGTTACTGTATGTTGTGTATTGTAAATTAGCTTGATACTGTACGTAAAAATGAAAACATGCTATAATAAATATTTCTAGTACTAGATTGTTTAAATTATTTTATGTCTAAATATCTGTTATATTATGTAGTTGATGACATACTACATTTTTTCCTTTCTCATGCAATTGTGTATGGCCAACCAAGGTTAAAGAACTAACAGCTACGGACGACCTACCCTTGACTGTCTGCATATTATCGTACTCTAAAGGCATAGGGAACACATATTACTACTCTGAAAGATCTCTTAGTAATGTTTTCAGTGTCAATGTTTCTTGATATCGGTAATAGGTGTTTATAAATAATATTACAAACTAAATCAGTCGAACACGGGCGTCACATAATATAGATAAAACGCCGCTATATTTCCGGCCCCACGTGAAATTAACTTCTGTCAAACACAAAATGGCAATAAAGACAACTGACGAAGAAACACGTCAAGTATCCTAGCAACACACAGAATGTCAGTGCGAAGTAAACATTGCGAACGCCACCTATATGTGCCGTGGAGGCTGTGCGATACGCTTGGCAACATTGTACAGCCATCGCCTGCCCGTCTTCGTACAACGTTGTCCAACTTCGTGCTAGCGCTAGCTTCAGCATGGCTTGGTTGGCTCAATTTGCATAGATGTGGCAAGCAGCATTGCATAGACATTCGGATAACTTGCTACAGTTTAAATTGTATCTAATACTGGATCTTTAAAAATTATCGTAAAGAAATAAATAATTCACGGTTAATCCGATACCCTTATTATTGGGAAATAAAATATAGGGAATAAATGGGAGCATATTCTAGGCCAACATTTCTATTTCACACGTTATTTTCCTATCTCGTGAAAACAAAATTGAACCGGAAGTAGATACTTTTCGGCGCACTTGCATTCTCTATGATACTATAACTATATACTTACCTAACATAAATATTTCTGGCGAAGAACAAGTCGTTATAGGTGTTCACTTGACGCGACTAAGACCTCATCGTTTATTTTCATCATTTGGAATTCCTATTAGCAATTTGTTTTCATGTTTGTTGTATGTTTTTATGTGATTTACGTCACGAGCGGATACATGGAGGGGGGGTTATGGGGCGATCAGTCCATACTCAATAAACCATTCTACGGCACTGATACATAGGGGGATACATAACAAATAATTCACGGTTAATCCGATACCCTTATTATTGGGAAGTAAAATATAGGGAATAAATGGGAGCATATTCTAGGCCAACATTTCTATTTCACACGTTATTTTCCTATCTCGTGAAAACAAAGTTGAACCGGAAGTAGATACTTTTCGGCGCACTTGCATTCTCTATGATACTATAACTATATACTTACCTAACATAAATATTTCTGGCAAAGAACAAGTCGTTATAGGTGTTCACTTGACGCGACTAAGACCTCATCGTTTATTTTCATCACTTGGAATTTTTATTTGCAATTTGTTTTCATGTTTGTTGTATGTTTTTATGTGATTTACCTCAGTAGCGGATACATGGAGGGGGGGGTTATGGGGCAATCAGTCCATACTCAATAAACCATTCTACGGCACTGATACATAGGGGTAGTACCTGTCGAAGTCACGTCTATTACTGGTTAGCCATCTTGCATTTAATTATTCTCCATTGCTCGCGTGGTGTATATATTACCCCAGTACTGCAGCATTATTATTATTATTCTCTGCATCTCGGCAACACTTGCTATAAATTACTATGCACGACGGGTCAAAATAACTAAGCCGTACAAAATCACATTACATTCTGACAACTTTCCGCAATATTATTATTATTTTATTGTTGCAATAGTACATACAATCTCGGTCAAAACCGGCGTAAACATGTTGTATGGACATAAATGTCGAGTATTTCCATGTGCTTACCTTACCTTATTAAAATCTACTCAAAACTAATTAAATATATCATTGTCCATATTATTTTTCCAAAACAAACTGTGGATGCTACGTACGGTCGTGGCCGATTTGTACTCATCCCAGCATTCGCTCTTCGTACGGTGGAAACCACGAAAACCACCATCAGGATGCAGAACTTCTTGAAGTCTTCATTCTTCTTAGGTCCAAAATTTTCGTACTATCCTACACGTGTTCAAAATTATTGCTTTTTGCATCTCGACGTATATGTTCGGGTGGAGACCAATTAGTTTAATACTGTCATGGAGTTTACGCGGAACAATACCATTTGCTGATATAATTAACGTTACAACAGTTACATTATTCTGCTTCCACAACCTTTTTATTTCAATAGTTAACTCCTTATGACTAGAGGTGTTTGTAAATGGTGTTATGTTTTCTTAAATTTCGTTTATAGATTTAATAATTTCGATGTTATGGCGGTGTTATGCTTTTTGGGAGATTTTCTACTGTAAATTTCACCAGAAACATTTTTAAATTAAATAGGAATTTTAATGTAATTTAATTTATTTGAATTGTATGTACAAACTAGTACTAGTTAATACAAAGTGTATTAATACTACCATTACCTGTGTTTGTCTATTTATGGTGTGTCTTTACGGTCGAATTAAAGGCGGCAGTCACAACACATAAGAATCTTCTTGTCCGTCACGTAAAATCCCTCAGAATTGTACTCGTTTACTCTGCTTGACGCCGAATTTCAGCAAAAATAAATCGTTGATCTTCTTAACGAAATCATCATTATAATGAAAAAAGATTAGGTCCCTACGATTGTGTTCTAATGACGTTTCACTGTAATAATAAACATAAATTTTTAAAAAATGTTCTTAATAAATTAAAACAATCGAGATTTCGTGTTATTTCGCTCTTTAATACAAATTTCGATGTTATGACTGGAAACTGACGGATTTCGCGGTGAAATTTTGATGTTTTTAAGGTGCCTATCAACAGATATACACTTTGATGATCTCCCCATTCTTTATCAACATTTTTCGCAATTTCGCGGTCCGCGAAAAACGAACACCTCTACTTATGACCTTATATATGTTACTCTTTTCTCGCCAAGTTGTCTCTAGATTGTGGCATAAAGGAACGGCAACATCAATTAAAATTCTTTCTTGTTTCTTCTAGTCAATAAATATATCCGGTCTATTGTGATGTATGGTTTGGTCTGTTATAAGTGCCCGGTCGTAATATAATTTGTAGTCTTTACTATCTAATACAGGCTTGTATTTGTAATACGCAGTGGTTGTGTTTATAAGTTTATATACTTAATGGCTAATTTTTTGTATAGACTGTTTGCAACTTGGTCATGCCTAGGATGGCACTAGAATAATGGGACTAGGAGGTCCAGAGGGAGCATAAATGAAAGACTCTTTGAACTGATACAACTTTAATTCTAACCGGACAAGACGACCACCATACAATGTTAACCACACCACACACGTGTCTCATGCCAGACTCTTACCTTGCCATGTTATGAATACAGCTAGGGCCTAGGCCTACTAGGGATCATTTCAGAAAATGAGCATTGACGACTTCAGTGAAATGGAACAGACTTAAACGTATTTGTATTATTTATTTCAAACAATACACACGATACTACAATTATTATCTGGTCTGGTCGTATGGTACGTAATGGAATTTTTTTTTAGGGGTCTCCGTATTACTACTTAAATTCAATGGCATTGTTTTTATTGACATTCCTATTCAACAACGAAGCAAATATTAAAATGGCTAAAAAACAATAGCTACTGTTTAGAGACAAATTCTAGTTTTACAACAAATAAATTATAAATTGAAAGTAAAAGAGAAAAGGTAAATTAATACTTATTTACTTTTGAACTCTCAAATTTATCAGCTTCATATACTGTATGTTGAAGGTAAGATATTGCATCCTAACACTCAACTAAATATTATACATATAAATGATTGCAAGAACCAACAATCATGGACCATGGTGAAAATAAACAATTATAAAAGCTGCGAGTTTGTGGCAGGCTCGGTAGGTATTTACAGTCAGATAATGGTAAATGGTTGTTATATTCAAACATAGGGCTAACGTAGCGGCTAAAAAGTTGGCTTCGAATTAAACTCGAGCAAACTTCTACAAGGGAAGATGATGTGGAAATTCACATGAAAACCACAAGACTTATGAACCGGTCGCACGATCCGAGACCACAGACTTCCTCACAGCGTGACACTAAACACAACCAACTACTTTCATTCTGGTTATAACTTCATGAGGATAGAAATGTAAGTTAATTATAACCACAAGTACAAGAAACAAATTTGGCTACATGATAAACGGAGTAGGGCTTCGTTTACTCAGTTGATGTTCTTTTGTTCACATATGGCCGTGCAAATTCCACTTGAGATTGATGTTATTATTAAAAGACAATAGATGCAAGTCCAAAACCCCACTCTAGGTGTCACACCGTCAAGATATCGCGGTGTGTGGCCAAGCGAAGGGAGGGAACGCTAATGGTTCTTGTGTATCTCCTGTTATAGAGAATCTTTTTGTGGAGAGTTTTGAAACCAAGGAAGGCCTTAGAGACAGCCACACATAAACCCAAAGTCTGGCTTAGGTACGACGACAGGTTTTTGCGATCTGGCCTCACGGGAACGAAACAGTTACAGGAGTTTCTGGAACACCTCAACAGCTCGAACAAGGAGAGACAACAAGTAACAACAACCATGAGCCAACATCGGCGCGCACAGCTTCACAATCATTGAGCGCGAGAGACGTCAGTTGGAGTTCGACGCCCTGAGGATAGGGACCACAAGGTTCCTGAAACGTCGGCATAATATTGAGGTAGGACGTGGCGGAATAACCCGCGAATATTTTAGTTTTATTTACATAAATCCTAGCCACAAAAGTACTAGTGTTTTATGTTTATATCTAGATATATATATATATAGTGTATACTTAGAGAGGCCAAAAGGCTGGGTTAATTGGAACTCAGAACAAGATAAAACATGTTCTAGTGAGGGGAAAGGTACAGAAGGACGACAGCTTACCTGAGAAAGTAGATAGGCCACTTAGAGAAACATATAGATGAGAAGACAAATAAACTGAGACGTTTCGGCTCAGCGTGAGTAGAAGCTCTTCTACTCACGCTGAGTGATCAAGACCACTAGTTGGCCGAAACGTCTACTTTCTCAGGTAAGCTGTCATCCTTCTAAACCTTTCCTCTCACTAGAACATGTTTTATCTTGTTCTGAGTTCCAATTATATGTATATATATATATACATACATGGTGTGTATAGATAGAAGCAAGTGCCTGTGTGACTGCCTGACTAAGCAAGGTGTACTTGATTGACTCCCAACCTTGCGAGTTCGACGAGCCTCTGCTAGACGGAGATTAAGTAGACCTTGCAACCTAAGAACGTGAAATTTAGAAGGTACGTTGCTCTTAGCATGAAATCGCCTACTAAGGAAGGATTTTTGGAAATTCTGAACCTAGAGGGGTCACAAGGGGGGTTGAAGTTGTTTTTAAAATACTTTTATCTCAACAACCAAAGATGATACAGATGTGAAAATTGGTATTTACATTCTCCATTAAGAATAAACAAATGTGTTTTCCATTTTCCGAAAATCCATTTAATGGGGGTAAAAACAGGTGGTTGAACTTTTTAGGAGGATACCGACGTCTCAAAAACCAAAGATGGATGATGTTTCAAACGTAAAAATTCGTAATTAGATTCCTCTTTTAAAACAAAGAAGCGTGTAACTTATAATTTTCCGAAAAGAGGGTGAAAACAAGGGGGGATTTTATATCTCAAAAAACGAAGATGTTACAGACGTAAAAATTGATATTACTAATTAGTAATTATATTCTCCTTTAAAAATAAATAAACACTAAAAAGAGGAGGTTGAAAGAGGGGGTGAATTATTTTATTAGCATACGTATATTTCGAAAAGGGAAGATGTTACAGGTGTGAAAATAGGTAATTAGATTTTTCATTGAGAATAAATAAGCACGTTATGCAATGTTTCTAAAATCAAGTAAGGGTGGGTGAAAACTGGCGGGGGGGGTGGGGGGGGGGGGGATAAAAAGGAGGGGTGAATTTTTTATTTCAAAAACTGAAAATGTTGTACACATCAAACTCGGCAATTAGATTACAGTAACTTAAAAAACCCACAAGTTTTAGCATTTTCTGAAAATCCAGTTGACGTGAGAATTGAGGTGAGAAAAAGTGGGGGTGAATTTTATTACGAGTACACCTAAACCTAAAGAGAGACGTTACGTACGTGAAAATTGTTATTTATATTCCATTTTAAAACAAAGAAACGTGTTTTACTGTTTTCTGAATACCAAATTAACAGGTGTGAAAAGGGACAGGGGTGATTTTTTTTATGAGGATACATATGTATCTCAACAACTAAACATGTTACAGACTTGGAAATTGGTGGTGTCATTAGATTCTTCTTTAAAAATAAAGAAATATGTGTTTTATCATTTTGTGAACAACAATAATAATATTGTACAAAATCCTAAAATCCATGTGCGTGACAAGCAACTGCTGGTTGTACATAATTGCCATCCATATCAGTCGGTCACGCGCAAGCAGCTCCAGCTTTTGCCAATACTAATGGGATAATAATTGATTACCATCGTACTATCCAGCTAACGATCAGTATAAAGCCTGTATTACACGGTCAAACTTTTTCATCCAACTCCTTGAATTCAAGAACAAAAGCGCATCAAAAACAGTTAGTATGTAGTCAAATACAATAATAGGAATTATTTATTGATGCGCTTTTGTCCTTGAATTCAAGGAGTTGGATGAAAAAGTTTGACTGTGTAATACAGGCTTTAGTGTCCGTGTGTTTTACCTCTGCCTGAAAAGATCAACCAAATAAATATTCTCTTTGCAATTAGGAAATAAGTCCATAATCAAATGTTTTGAAAAGTGTGCAGTTTGCATAGGCCTACATAGCTTGTGTTTATCCTCTCCAGTCATGACAAAAAGCCAAACATGTTGTAAATACTAAATAGCAAGCCCTTGAGTACAGATTTTTAGTTTACCCCCCATCATTCATAGGAACCCGATAAAATAAAAAGTATAACCGGTTGAAAAGTTCACAGTGCACACCATTTTTAATTAGTTTTCCAGTATTCCACACTTGTCGTGGCAAACTGATGAACATGTTTTGAAAAAGTGTGTACTCCAGTCAACATGTTTAGCTAGCCCCAAGCACACACCGCGAACCGATAAACACGTTTCAAATGGTGTGTACGTATTATAAGTTTACCACCACCAGTAAACAGATCAACGTGTTATAAAAATGCGCAGAGTGATACATATTATATCAAGTTTTCCCCCATGTGTAACAGCTAACAATGCTTATTAATGATTACTAGACAATTAGTGAATATCTAAATCTTACTTGACAGGTTGGTCTTCGACGGTGTTGGGTTGGGTAGAAATCAAATCAGGGCCCGAATTTGATGAAATATGATCCTTGCAAGCTTTCTTCCAGAATCCCTTGCTACAGTAGTGTTGAATGCTGGCGGTGTACCGCTTGGTATCGGGACAGAGCACGAGATTGAGAAGTTTGACGGTATCGCCCACCGTGAACATGGAGGGGGGAACAAACAGGTTCTTTCTGGTATTGATCATGACGTGAGTGAGGCAGACTTCCGTCTCGACCCCGTCTATGAGCGTCGTTGCCCCTGTGGGCAGAACGTACTTCTTGTCGTTTACTTCCAGGGCCGATATCTTGCCGTTGGGGAGCGCTCCTAGGACCTTGCTGGGCCTGGGGCGTCCCAGGACACTCGACCCGGTGATCAGAACGCTCGGGGATAAGTCCAGACTGGCGTTCTTGGATCCTATCATGAAGTCGTTAACGTCTATACTCATTCCGACCTTGAAGAAATCTTTGGGGAATTCGGGTCCAGGCTTTTCCCCCCCCACCCTCACATCTCGCCTCCTGACCAAGACAGAACGTCTGACTTTGTGCTGGAAGAAGGTCAGTGTACGTGGCAGCGTCACCCCTTCCCTCTCATCCCTCAAGGTCTTGACCGTGAGCTTTTTGAGAGGCAGCCGAACCGAGGCTGGGTAGACAAAGCCCGGTTTCATCTCTCCGTAGTCGCGATCCAACTCAAACGAACAAACGATCCTCGTACCCACCCCCCAGTGGAAGTTAGGGGAGGGGGCGGCCACACTGTCACAGCGCACGTAGAAGCGTTCAGCCCCCAGGGGACAGGATACGAGGTACGGCCGGCCCTCGCACACACCCACGATCACACCACGCCACAGCTTGGCAGTCTGGGGTGTCACCTCCGTCCCTTTGGGGGTGGCCAGGGGGACGGAGACGCTGGCGTCGGCCGCGTAAGCCACCCCCGGTATGGGGGCCGGCCCCGTGACCTTGAGGGAGACGGTCATGCCGGCGTAGAGCACGTGTCGGTATGCCGCCTCCGGCACGGCCACGCCCCCCAGCTGGACGTGACGCGCCGTGAAGACGGCCAGCCCGGCAGTCAAGGACGCCGCCCCCGTCCGCCCCCGGACCGCCGTGACCCGCCCCTCCGTCTCTAACCCGTCCGCCACGGGAAGGTCTTTCCCTCCGAGCTCCTCCGCCCCCGGACTCAGTTCGATGTCCACCTCGAAGCGAACCAGCGAGCGCGAGGGGGACAGCTGCCGTCTCCGTATCACGCTGACAACCGCCCCCTCTTGGAACGGGAGGCAGAGGGACGGGTTAGAGGTGTATTCGCGTATCGCCTTCAAGCGATAACCGTTGACCACGGTCCGTTCTTCCACAAACTTTCCCTTCTCTTCTTGTCCGTCCTCCGTAACGAACGTGACTATCCCTCCCACCAAGTTCCTCCTTGATTTGTTCTGCTCGCTCTCCGAGGGCTTCACGCCATGGCAGACTATTGTACCTGTTGACAAGCGACTAGATATAGGGCTGGTTCGCAGCTACTTGGAGCAGATGCATCCTTGTTGATACAGCATGCAGTGAAAATGGAAGCGTATTTATTTACGGATTTAGGGCGCTTTAAACGACATATGTTTTTCTCGCCTTCAAGATGAGTAATGCACAGGCAGTATGATCTTGTACATGTACTAACCAATAAATATCGAAAAGGTTAAACAACAAGAATGGAAGATTACATCTTCTAATGGAATTTGGAATACTTGTTGCTCAACAACGTACACGAAAGCTTAGGTCATATGCCGTGTTCCGAAGAATGACATGAGATCCATTATACATGTCTCACACTTTGGCCAACAAATGTTGAACAGTTAGTATGGCATTGCATGTGTCACACTTCGGCCAGCAAGTGTTGAACAGTGAGTATGGCATTACATGTGTCACACTTCGGCCAGCAAGTGTTGAACAGTGAGTATGGCATTACATGTGTCACACTTCGGCCAGCAAGTGTTGAACAGTGAGTATGGCATTACATGTGTCACACTTTGGCCAGCAAGTGTTGAACAGTGAGTATGGCATTACATGTGTCACACTTCAGCCAGCAAGTGTTGAACAGTGAGTATGGCATTACATGTGTCACACTTCGGCCAGCAAGTGTTGAACAGTGAGTATGGCATTACATGTGTCACACTCCGGCCAGCAAGTGTTGAACAGTTAGTATGGCATTACATGTGTCACACTTCAGCCAGCAAGTGTTGAACAGTGAGTATGGCATTACATGTGTCACACTTCGGCCAGCAAGTGTTGAACAGTGAGTATGGCATTACATGTGTCACACTCCGGCCAGCAAGTGTTGAACAGTTAGTATGGCATTACATGTGTGACACTTCGGCCAGCAAGTGTTGAACAGTGAGTATGGCATTACATGTGTCACACTCCGCCCAGCAAGTGTTGAACAGTTAGTATGGCATTAGATGTGTCACACTCCGCCCAGCAAGTGTTGAACAGTTAGTATGGCATTACATGTGTCACACTTCGCCCAGCAAGTGTTGAACAGTGAGTATGGCATTACATGTGTCACACTTCGCCCAGCAAGTGTTGAACAGTGAGTATGGCATTACATGTGTCACACTTCGGCCAATAGATGTTGTACAGTTAGTATGGCATTACATGTGTCACACTTCGGGGCAATCTTTTCTCGGTCAAAGAGGTAGGCATGCGTCAAGTGCGTATGCCCTATCCGAACCCGGGTCATCACAACCTCCTCGCGACGAGAAAGCTGGGTCGATGGGGGTCGCACCTTGACTGAGAGTGAGGGCATCACTCGACGTAGTTTGTTATTCTGTAACGCGTCGAAACAAGCCTGGCCTAGTGTTAGCTGGTGGTTCATGAACCTGTTGCCAGTATAGCACAGGAAGTTCATATTGTTAGGGGGGCAAATGAAGACGGTGGCATATCCGAGAATGGACCATGGGGGGAGTCGAACATCCCCACCAGGAAGGAAACGCCAGAAGCCTTTTTGCCGATGGCGCAAATTTTTGTTTCACATATGATGTTTTAAACGTGTGTGAACACGTTTCAGAATCGTGCAATGTCATAGAGTAGGTTCCTTATTCTTATTCTTTATTATTGTTATATTTTCTTGTTCTTATTGAATTTGGCTATGAATCAAGGGTTATCAAATTTTTTTATCCTGTGAAGTCTTGACACAGGCGTCCCTAAGGTTGGAAACGGTTTCTGCTCGCCGTGTATTTTTTTAATTTTTTATTTTTGAATGGGGCCCCCCTTGGATACGCCACTGCATGAAGGTGACGTGCGTCCAGCGCGTATTCTCGACGTATATGTTCTGCCTCAGCCCCCGGAGTGATCATAGTTGTGTTATTACAAGGGGTTAGGGTTGGGAGGCTTGGCTGCATTCCGATGTAACTCTATAGTTATGCCACTGTGTACGATGGCAAGAAAGGTAACAATAATATTCTCTGGAAATTCAGGATACAAATAAGCTAATCACGCAATGATTGTCATACCAACACATGCGCACATAGTCCGACTACTACTACTCGTAATCACGGCCGTAACTAGGAGGTGGTAGCCCGGGTACATACACGGGTAAAAAATTGAGAGTAGACGATTTTAAATTGCTCTAATACCACCGTTAATATCACACCAGTAACCAGTAACAAATGTTATAGAAAACATGTCTAAAACTCGTTAAAACACTCCCATCACACTACAAGAATAAAAAAAATAAAAAACCCGGGGCCTCACCCCAGACCCTCCATTGTACTTTGCCCCATCATACCTGGGTGATTTTTATACCCTAGTTACGGTCCTGCTTGTAACACTAGAAAGTAACACTGAATATCGACACTGTTTTATTATTATTACTAGCACAGAGTTTAGTTTTGTAGAAATCTATTCAGTGCAACACACTATGGCACCCACGTGCAAAGGTGTCTATCTCACACCTTCAGATTTAGAAAAAAATGTGTTTCGCTACCTCGTCTGCGGGAGCTTTTAAAAGCGCATACAGGACAGTAGATGTGTTAATAAAATAATAGAATTTTACATTTTTGAGCAGTGAATCTTAGCAGAATTCTCTACTTCTAGAGGGGGGGGGGGGGCAAATTGATATTATTGCCCCTTCTGCCCCCCCCCCCCCCGTTTTGGCACCACTGCCCACTGCTGACACGAGGAACAGGGACGAGGTCTAAATCCATATCAGCCAGTTCTGCTGTTGCCTTAACTGCCAGGTCAGCCTGTTCATTGCCTTCGATACCAACGAGGTGTGGCCGGGAACAAAGAGGGATTTGGTTTTAAAACCTCGCAAAAGTAGTTTCTCTACAGATAACACTGAATGTCAAAGACTTGGGCTTAACGTCTAATATTTTGCAACGAGGCTAATCGAGTATGTCAACTGACAAGGTGCTGAGGTGAGAACATGACGTGGATTGCCTGAAGCACGTTTCAACTATCGGAACATGCCACGTGTGCATCGTGTGACGTACTTGAGGGCTTCCCGAATACAATACAATTCGACAGTAAAAACAGAACACGTGAGGAAACCGGCGCGGTCACCTCCACAGTAATTCATCACAAGTTAAATCGATCAATCAATCGGCACATTCAATAATATAAGCTTGTTAAGCTGTTCCGGTTCAGCGCACACCATAACTTGGGTGGCAAACAGACACACGTCAAGCCACAACATTCGCACGATTGACACCTCCCTCATTCAATGACCACAACGGACTGTCTCAAACACCGCTGCACTATTACGGCGGAATACACTGTAGGTAGGTGAGCCTACTTCGGTGACGCTAAACTTCATCAACAGATTTTTGATGGGGCCAAGGTTTCAGTTACATTTAATAGAATTGATATTATTTTCGTTAAATCAGAAAACTGTCTCCGAAAATACCCACAACACTCCATTCACTCGTTTCGACGAGTCGACTGCAGCTTCACGCTTGGAAAAGAAATTATACTTCTTCCGTGTTAAAATTCTGTGGCCCATCATTGAATCGTAAATCTGCTGTACGCACAACCCACGGCAACAATGTTTCAACCCAGTGTTGCGCGTAATCGTTCAAAATTTGTAAATTTGACTATTATTGACCTGAAATCACTATTTTCTGTCAACAAGACACCTACAATGCTGTAGTGACAGATATGGCAATACTGTTCTATGGGAGAACTGAATTGTGGTGTAAATTCAGGCCGACCACCTTTACACACCTTACAATCTTTCTTACTCTCAATATTTATTATTTAAAAGACGGAAACACAGTAGAACAGGTAAAACGTTATATAAAACCTAGTAGTTGGACTATACACTGTTCCTTGTCAAGATCAAAGAATTAAAAACGCAACTATCGCAATTATTATCGCATGATCAATTATCATGTATTATTGCGTTTTTACTTCTTTGATCTTGACAGGGAACAGTGTATAGTCCAACTACTAGGTTTTATATAATATTTATTATTATATTTCAAGGGGCTCAAGGATACTACTAGTTCTACTAGTTACACTCGAACTGGTTAATGTTTTTGGGATTATGATCAAAGTAGGTATCAAAAAGTGTTAATCCTGGTCAATGATTCAGCCCCCTCGACATGGTGACTCACCTGGCAACCTCTCTGTTGGCTCGACCACGTCGTCCGAGTCAGAGTCCGAGTCAGAAGAAGACTCGACGTCATCTTCCACTCCGCCATTCGCGCCCAGCCTGAAACATTTACAACGCACCATTGTACCGTCCGCATGACTGGCCGTACACACTCCGTACACTCCTTCCATACACGTCTAGTTGCCTCGGGGTATCAGCGTTACCATGCAGGCCCTCATACATACACGTCTAGTTGCCTCGGTGTGCCAGCAGCGTGTCGCAGCAGCTTCCTATTTCTTTCACGCCATGACAATAAAAGCAAACACACAAACATGTTTCAGATGGGGTGCGCTGGCATGCCGACCACCAGTCATGGCAAACACACAAACATGTTTCAGATGGGGTGCGCTGGCGTGCCGACCACCAGTCATGGCAAACACACAAACATGTTTCAGATGGGGTGCGCTGGCGTGCCGACCACCAGTCATGGCAAACACACAAACATGTTTCAGATGGGGTGCGCTGGCGTGCCGACCACCAGTCATGGCAAACACACAAACATGTTTCAGATGGGGTGCGCTGGCGTGCCGACCACCAGTCATGGCAAACACACAAACATGTTTCAGATGGGGTGCGCTGGCGTGCCGACCACCAGTCATGGCAATCAGATTAACAAGTTATAAATAGGGCACACTGTGATACATATTGATTTGATAGTTTGCATGCGACGTCACAGTAGCCATACTGGTGTCATTACTCATTAATCATTAAACAAGATCAACAGGTTTCGTTTTTAACTTGCATAAAAGCAATATTTAAAATTAAAAATAGCCTACATTACGAAATTGAGCTAAAAAGTAAGGCTGGGCATCGATGTAAATCGACAACATCGACATCGACGGCAAATAATCGATGTCGAATCGCGATGTCGGAATATTTTCGACATCGACATCGAAACGAAAATAATCGACATCGTTTTTTTTTAAATTGATAATTAATCAATTATTATTAAAAAGAACTTTGTCACCTGTTAAATGTAGGGATGACGACGGTTAAGCATTTCACTAACCGGTTAATCGAACCGGTTTTTAATCAGTTAATAACGGCAACAAAACTCAGTTTTGGGAGATAACTGACCTAGGCCTAGGCTAGGCCTTCTAGGCCTAGGCCTACGTGACGGCCATGCGGGCCGGTCAGCTTATTTTTGTCGTCATAAACACAATTGTGGATATTGATTTCAATTTATTTTAACGCAATATCCGATTGTAGAGGCTTATTCAAGTCGTTTTTCATTAATCCGTTCTTGATTACTTGCTGCGTAGTGAACTGTCAACAGGCGGCCGCTTGCATTCCACTCGCTCGCGTCAATCGCGATCTCGCTTCCACTCACGCGTCCTGCGACTAGCGCTTTCTCTCTCTCTCACGGCGGCCGATAGCAGCCGACACGGCGAACTACTTCGTCGCGTCTCGCTCAGACCATTGTTCTCTCGCTCTTTCTCGTTCGGCCGCATCAGCTGTTCTCACTTGTCGAGTGCCGGCCTGAACCAAGGGATGGCTCGCGCTTTAGTACGCGCGATCTGCAAATACTTAGGGGGGGGGGCTTGAGAGTGTGCGGTATCCTTTGATACGGGCCAGTTTGGACTAAAAGCTGCCGTGGACGAATAACTATGCCGCCCTATAGTTGAAAGTTCCCATTTCTCGCGTGAAATGACAATTGATTAGTTATTTAATTAATTGACGAAAAAATCGATTAAAACCAAAAAAAATCGATGTCGAAAATCGTCACCGACATCGATTATTAATCGATTAATCGATGTCGACGCCCAGCCTTACTAAAAAGCACAAATTCACAAACAAATCAATTTTAGTTTTAAAAAACACTAATAATCCTAATGAAATGAGCTTTGGTTTCTACTACAATTGGCTTCAATTGTTTCTCCATGGCAACTAAGGATGACTTCGGATCTAATAATTCGGAACCGGATCCTCCCGCGCCGGATCCGGTTCAGAACCGGTTCTTGAACATTTTAATTTTGTTTATATCACATAATATTTATGTGACACTAAGCCTGTTTGTCTTTGACTTTCGTACAATAGTCCCACACAAATGACGAACTCGCTCGTTTCGAGCTACTTGAAGCACTCATTGTCAAGTGTCAACTAATCACTCACGTTGTTTGCGGCACGAAAGACAAAGAGCTACTGGCGTGCAGTAGGAGTGGGTCGACCGGTCAGCCTACATTAGCAGACGACACCGGCTGCGACGATTGTGGTGGCTCGCTGCGCGCTTTTACCAGTGTCGTACCGACAGCATTCGAAAAAAATAGAACCGGTTCCAAAAAATGGAACCGGATTGCAATTGGGAACCGGTTCCGAACCGGTTTCCGGATATCCGAAGTCATCCCTAATGGCAACATATTCAAACATAGCACCAGTATGGCCAGCAAGCATATTGTTGTAAGGGTGTGTTCCAACTTGACATTTTTAGTCGACTAACTTCCCTAGCAGACTAACACAACAATTAATAACAATTAATTACAACAATTGTTGATTGTTGTGTAAGTCCGCGAAGTAGGCCGAAATAGACAAGTTGGAACATGCCCTAAGGTTCTTGCAAACCATCATTCTGACATTAGTACACGACTCAATACTTTCGTCAAACTTATAGTCGATTTACAGCTACGCGTTGCGAGCGAAGCGAAGGCGCGAGCTCCAATCAGTGGCCGAGTTTGCGTGAAACTATTAACTTCTTTGCGTTCAACTCGGCCGCTGATTGGAGCTCGCGCCTTCGCTTCGCTCGCAACGCGTGGCTGTGAACGTAGCATTATTGAATTCAAGAACAAAAGCGAATCAAAAACGGTTGGTAAAAAACTGCAACAATATAGCTTCTATTAGTGATGCTTTTTTTGTCCTAAGTCAATTCAACAAGTTTGACGAAAGTATTGAATCATGTAATGTAATGTGGGTATTAATTTATCTCCCATGTATAACAGTAAGCAGTGACATTCAGTCATTCACCAATGCTTATTCATTGTTAGGCTACTAGATAATTAGTAAATATCAAAATCTTACTTGACAGCTTGGACTTCAACTGGTTTGGACTGGGTAGAGCTCAAAGCGGGGCCCGAATTTGATGAAATATGATTGTTGTAGGCTTTCTTCAAGAATTCCTTGCCACAGAAGTGTTGAATGGTGGCGGTGTACCGCTTGGTATTGGGACAGAGCTTTAGATTGTGAAGCTTGACGGTATCCCCCACCATGAATACGGAGGGGGGCACAAACAGGTTCTTCCTGCCATTGATCGTAACCTGGGTGAGGCGGACTTCCGTCTCCACCCCGTCTATGAGCGTCGTTGCCGTCGTGGGCCGTACACACTTGTTGGCTCGGACTTCCAGGGCCGATATCTTGCCGTCGGGCTGCGTTACCTGGGCCTTGCGGGGCCTGGAGCGTCCTATCAGAGCGCCCGGGGATAGGTCCACACTGGCGTTCTTGGATCCTACCACGAAGTCGTTCACGTCTATAGTCATTCCGACCTTGAAGAAGTCCTTGGGGAATCCGGGTCCTGGCTTTTGCCCCCCCACCCTCACATCTCTCCTTCTGACCAAGACAGAACGTCTGACCTTCTGATGGTAGAAGGTCAGCGTACGTGGCAGCGTCACCCCTTCTCTCTCACCCCTCAAGGTCGCGACCGTCAGTCTCCTGAGAGGCAGCCGAACCGAGGCCGGGTAGACAAAGCCCGGCTTCATCTCTCCGTAGTCGCGATCCAGCTCGATTGAACAAACGATCCTCGTACCCACCCCCCAGTGGAAGTTAGGGGAGGGGGCGGCGACACTGTCACAGCGCACGTAGAAGCGTTCAGCCCCCAGGGGACAGGATACGAGGTACGGCCGGCCCTCGGACACACCCACGATCACACCACGCCACAGCTTGGCAGTCTGGGGTGTCACCTCCGTCCCTTTGGGGGTGGCCAGGGGGACGGAGACGCTGGCGTCGGCCGCGTAAGCCACCCCCGGTATGGGGGCCGGCCCCGTGACCTTGAGGGAGACGGTCATGCCGGCGTAGAGCACGTGTCGGTATGCCGCCTCCGGCACGGCCACGCCCCCCAGCTGGACGTGACGCGCCGTGAAGACGGCCAGCCCGGCAGTCAAGGACGCCGCCCCCGTCCGCCCCCGGACCGCCGTGACCCGCCCCTCCGTCTCTAACCCGTCCGCCACGGGAAGGTCTTTCCCTCCGAGCTCCTCCGCCCCCGGACTCAGTTCGATGTCCACCTCGAAGCGAACCAGCGAGCGCGAGGGGGACAGCTGCCGTCTCCGTATCACGCTGACAACCGCCCCCTCTTGGAACGGGAGGCAGAGGGACGGGTTAGAGGTGTATTCGCGTATCGCCTTCAAGCGATAACCGTTGACCACGGTCCGTTCTTCCACAAACTTTCCCTTCTCTTCTTGTCCGTCCTCCGTAACGAACGTGACTATCCCTCCCACCAAGTTCCTCCTTGATTTGTTCTGCTCGCTCTCCGAGGGCTTCACGCCATGGCAGACAATTGTACCTGTTGACAAGTGAAAAGATGTATTAGTTACATAACATTCAACACACCTTTACAATCTTGTCTATAGCCCTGTCAAGCTAAGTACTGTATTATCAAGTTGACCGAACAGCCAACTTCAATAATACTTCCCTTTTAAACACTGTTCGACCCTTCCCCAGCTACTGGTGATAACTTATACCCTTGCATCCTTTCCACCCACTCTTGCCACTGAGCCAAACAACTTTCATCTCTGAGGCAAGCATTATCTTAGCTTTCAAAGGTGGCGACATGTCAAAATAAATATCAACAGTTTAAAGGCCTAACCTACAAATCATGAAAATGACATCGCTCACGCCGATTTCCATCCAGTTTTAAATTAATCCTACCTGACTTTGTAATGTCTCCTAAAATAAATAAAGACCTAATAATAATAATAATAATCGCAATAATAGGCCTAATGTCGGGCCAGTGTAGGCCTATACAAGTACCTAGTAATGAGCCTATTTTCATCTTTTCGTCATTAAAGTCTAGGCCTTGGCCTCTTGAGCGTCACAAGTAGTGCTTGGAACTTTTATTTCACTACACTGTGCACAGACAGCACAGCACATTATTAAATTCGTGTTTAATTAACGTCAGTCTTGAATGTTCAGTTGCACTTATCGCCATATTCCACAAGATATAATATGCATCAATCTAGCAACTATGTTTATACACTGATTATCTATTTCTGTACGTTATTATGTGATTGATTTCCTTTTTTTTTTTAAATGCAAAAGTAAAAAAAGCTCGAGCTCGACTCGATACTCGAGTATCTAGAAGACTACTCGACTCGACTTGTAAAAGTGCTACTCGCACACCTCTAAATGCGGCTGATTATTGTTCATTGGTTCCAAATGCATTAATCGTTAATCAATTTAATAACACCTCCAAAATTGTGATTTTTTTGGTCGATTGTTTAAATCGGCGTTTGACTTTGTCCATGAACCCATTCCCTGGTTTTCATATGGCTAAAACTCCCATTCTTACTCACTAGCCTATTATCTGTTTTTCTTACACAATATACGAATATAAAAAACTAGCGTACAAGTAATTGAAAAAAAAACTGAATTTATGGAGACTTCATAAAAAGGGTAGTCGTGAAGATGTTTTTAATTAAAAGACGGAAACCTAGTAGAACAGGTAAAACGTTATATAAAACCTAGTAGGTGGACTATACACTGTTCCTTGTCAAGATACAAGAATTAAAAATGCTGTGAGGTTGCGAGTTAGTGTGATTTCGCCCGTTGAAGAGCTCTGATTAGGACTCGAGATATTGTGTTTTTAATTCTTGTATCTTGACAAGGAACAGTGTATAGTCCAACTACTAGGTTTTATATAATATTTTTAATTTTACGATTATCAACTACAATTTTTAAACTGTACCGCATCCCCAGTTTATGACCTTCGGATAATAATAATAACGAGCTTTGATTTGTATCTCAATTAGGCTACTTAAACAATAAGACTTTCAAGGGAAACAATATTAGCACAAACGAGTCACCAGCCATTAGAGGAAGGATAATTTGATAAAATTGTTTTGTTCACAAGTCTATTTTTAGAAACAAAACAATATTTAAAAAGTCAGACCCCTTTAAAGTGTACACAAATGCCCATACAGCTCCCCCAAAAAATTGCATTTTTTTGTCATTTTAACAGGTCATCAGAATAGAAAGAAGGAAAGATACACACACAGCAGGAGGAGGCTTTCATAAGTGGCTAGAGTGGGGGAGAGAGTGGGGCAGACCTCTCTACCTGGCATTGGAGAGAGTGGGGGAGAGAGTGGGGCAGAACTCTCTACCTGGCATTGGAGAGAGTGGGGGAGAGAGTGGGGCAGACCTCTCTACCTGGCATTGGAGAGAGTGGGGGAGAGAGTGGGGCAGACCTCTCTACCTGGCATTGGAGAGAGTGGGGGAGAGTGGGGCAGACCTCTCTACCTGGCATTGGAGAGAGTGGGGGAGAGAGTGGGGGAGAGAGTGGGGCAGACCTCTCTACCTGGCATTGGAGAGAGTGGGGGAGAGAGTGGGGCAGACCTCTCTACCTGGCATTGGAGAGAGTGGGGGAGAGAGTGGGGGAGAACTCTCTACCTGGCATTGGAGAGAGTGGGGGAGAGAGTGGGGCAGACCTCTCTACCTGGCATTGGAGAGAGTGGGGGAGAGAGTGGGGCAGACCTCTCTACCTGGCATTGGAAAGAGTGGGGGAGAGAGTGGGGCAGGCCTCTCTACCTGGCATTGGGGAGAGTGGGGGAGAGCATGTGGGGCAGGCCTCTCTACCTGGCATTGGGGAGAGTGGGGGAGAGCATGTGGGGCAGGCCTCTCTACCTGGCATTGGGGAGAGTGGGGGAGAGAGTGGGGCAGACCTCTCTACCTGGCATTGGGGAGAGTGGGGGAGAGAGTGGGGCAGACCTCTCTACCTGGCATTGGAGAGAGTGGGGGAGAGAGTGGGGCAGAACTCTCTACTTGGCATTGGAGAGAGTGGGGGAGAGAGTGGGGCAGGCCTCTCTACCTGGCATTGGAGAGAGTGGGGGAGAGAGTGGGGCAGACCTCTCTACCTGGCATTGGAGAGAGTGGGGGAGAGAGTGGGGCAGGCCTCTCTACCTGGCATTGGAGAGAGTGGGGGAGAGAGTGGGGCAGACCTCTCTACCTGGCATTGGAGAGAGTGGGGGAGAGTGGGGCAGACCTCTCTACCTGGCATTGGAGAGAGTGGGGGAGAGAGTGGGGCAGACCTCTCTACCTGGCATTGGGGAGAGTGGGGGAGAGTGGGGCAGGCCTCTCTACCTGGCATTGGGGAGAGTGGGGGAGAGCATGTGGGGCAGACCTCTCTACCTGGCATTGGAGAGAGTGGGGGCGAGAGTGGGGCAGACCTCTCTACCTGGCATTGGAGAGAGTGGGGGAGAGAGTGAGGCAGACCTCTCTACCTGGCATTGGAGAGAGTGGGGGAGAGAGTGAGGCAGACCTCTCTACCTGGCATTGGGGAGAGTGGGGGCGAGAGTGGGGCAGACCTCTCTACCTGGCATTGGAGAGAGTGGGGGAGAGAGTGAGGCAGACCTCTCTACCTGGCATTGGAGAGAGTGGGGGAGAGAGTGGGGCAGAACTCTCTACCTGGCATTGGAGAGAGTGGGGGAGAGAGTGGGGCAGACCTCTCTACCTGGCATTGGAGAGAGTGGGGGAGAGAGTGGGGCAGACCTCTCTACCTGGCATTGGAGAGAGTGGGGGAGAGAGTGGGGCAGACCTCTCTACTTGGCATTGGAGAGAGTGGGGGAGAGAGTGGGGCAGACCTCTCTACCTGGCATTGGAGAGAGTGGGGGAGAGAGTGGGGCAGAACTCTCTACCTGGCATTGGTGAGAGTGGGGGAGAGAGTGGGGCAGAACTCTCTACCTGGCATTGGAGAGAGTGGGGGAGAGAGTGGGGGAGAGAGTGGGGCAGACCTCTCTACTTGGCATTGGAGAGAGTGGGGGAGAGAGTGGGGGAGAGAGTGGGGCAGACCTCTCTACTTGGCATTGGAGAGAGTGGGGCAGAACTCTCTACTTGGCATTGGAGAGAGTGGGGGAGAGAGTGGGGGAGAGAGTGGGGCAGACCTCTCTACTTGGCATTGGAGAGAGTGGGGGAGAGAGTGGGGCAGACCTCTCTACCTGGCATTGGAGAGAGTGGGGGAGAGAGTGGGGCAGTACTCTCTACCTGGCATTGGAGAGAGTGGGGGAGAGAGTGGGGCAGAACTCTCTACCTGGCATTGGAGAGAGTGGGGGAGAGAGTGGGGCAGGCCATTCTACCTGGCATTGGAGAGAGTGGGGGAGAGAGTGGGGCAGACCTCTCTACCTGGCATTGGAGAGAGTGGGGGAGAGAGTGAGGCAGACCTCTCTACCTGGCATTGGAGAGAGTGGGGGAGAGAGTGGGGCAGACCTCTCTACCTGAAATTGGAGAGAGTGGGGGAGAGAGTGGGGCAGAACTCTCTACCTGGCATTGGAATCAGACTTTTTCTATTGAAATGTGTTTTTGTGACTGCGGTTCAAATGACCCAAAAGTTAGAAATATTGAGTACACCGTGTAAAAACGTCGCTTTAACTGGTATTTGACTTTAAACTAGGAAAACGCTCCGCGTCGCCAGATGAGCGATATTTCTTGTAAATCAAACAAATCATTTGCATATCATATTACTCATTAGGGATGGGCAAAAACGTGTACTTCAGTAAACGTGTAACCTCTATCTGTGAAAGGCGTGTACACGTTCGTACTTGCGTACCCAATAGATTTTGCACGTGAATTAGTGTGTGCACTGAACACATGCACATTTCGTGTGCGATGTTGGTTCAGCGGAGCCGTCGGTCGACGCTGTGGCCGGTCGTACACAGTTTAACCCTGTGTGGGCGGCCTGCACAGGTCCATGCGTTTAATATTTAGATGAAAAAAGGAAACGTGTACACGTATGAAAACGTGTACACGTTTACACGTGTACACTATCCCATCCCTATTACTCATACCAAAAAAAAAACCTTTATGATTAACATATGATTTTTTTACAAGATGGCGGTTCAACAGTCAACATTAGAATTTGTGTATATTATGTCTCGATATGTTGTTAATAATTGAACAAAATATTATTTAAATTTGTCAAGAAGATTGCAATTTTACAAGATTTCAAAATAATAAACAAGTAAGTTTTGTGAAAAAGGCGACACGCGGTACTGTCACTTCACCGACGATTTACTGGCCTACTGGAAAAATCTTATTTCACATAAAATATTCCATTTCTGGGGTAACAGAAGAGTTAGTAAAATTGAAGTTTATTTGATAAGTATTTATGAGACGGAATATAATTTGCCAACTGGGTAGCTCAGTAGTCAGAGGACATGCCAGGCCAGGGAGCCCTGGGTTCAATTCCCAGCGGAGTCACTTTTACATTCTGCCTTAGATAACGTCATAACAACATAGGGGGTGGCCTGCTCGCGTACTATACATTCGGGTGCTTTAGCTTCTTGGGGTATGAAAGCAGTTGCCTACTCACTCACCTGGCAACCTCTCTGTTGGCTTGACCACATCGTCCGTGTCAGAGTCCGAGTCCGAAGAAGACTCGACGGCTGCCTCTTTAACCTCGCTTTTCCCTCCGACTTTCACTCCGCCTTTCACTTCGCCTTTCACTCCGCCCTTCCCGCCCAGCCTGAAACATTTACAACGCAACCATTGTACCGCCCGCATGACTGGCCGTACACACTCCATACACTCCTTCCCCTCCGCCCTTCCCGCCCAGCCTGAAACATTTACAACGCAACCATTGTACTGCCCACATGACTGGCCGTACACACTCCGTGCACTCCTTCCCCTCCGCCCTTCCCGCCCAGCCTGAAACATTTACAACGCAACCATTGTACGCCCGCATGACTGGCCGTACACACTCCGTACACTCCTTCCCTCCGCCTTTCCCGCCCAGCCTGAAACATTTACAACGCAACCATTGTACGCCCGCATGACTGGCCGTACACACTCCGTACACTCCTTCCCCTCCGCCCAGCCTGAAACATTTACAACGCAACCATTGTACGCCCGCATGACTGGCCGTACACACTCGTACACTCCTTCCCCTCCACCCAGACTGAAACATTTACAACACAACCATTGTACGCCCGCATGACTGGCCGTACACACTCCGTACACTCCTTCCCCTCCGCCCAGACTGAAACATTTACAACGCAACCATTGTACGCCCGCATGACAGGCCGTACACACTCCGTACACTCCTTCCCCTCCGCCCTTCCTGAAACATTTACAACGCAACCATTGTACGCCCGCATGACTGGCCGTACACACTCCGTACACTCCTTCCCCTCCGCCCAGCCTGAAACATTTACAACGCAACCATTGTACGCCCGCATGACTGGCCGTACACACTCGTACACTCCTTCCCCTCCACCCAGACTGAAACATTTACAACACAACCATTGTACGCCCGCATGACTGGCCGTACACACTCCGTACACTCCTTCCCCTCCGCCCAGACTGAAACATTTACAACGCAACCATTGTACGCCCGCATGACAGGCCGTACACACTCCGTACACTCCTTCCCCTCCGCCCAGCCTGAAACATTTACAACGCAACCATTGTACGCCCGCATGACTGGCCGTACACACTCGTACACTCCTTCCCCTCCACCCAGACTGAAACATTTACAACACAACCATTGTACGCCCGCATGACTGGCCGTACACACTCCGTACACTCCTTCCCCTCCGCCCAGACTGAAACATTTACAACGCAACCATTGTACCGCCCGCATGACTGGCCGTACACACTCCGTACACTCCTTCCCCTCCGCCCTTCCTGAAACATTTACAACGCAACCATTGTACGCCCGCATGACTGGCCGTACACAGTCCGTACACTCCTTCCCCTCCGCCCTTCCTGAAACATTTACAACGCAACCATTGTACGGTTAAAACACTCACCGCTTGGTCTTGCCGCCGGTGAAGGTCAGCGGGGGCCGGACGACGCCGGTTCTCTTCTTGGCTCGACCCCGCGGGGTGGGTTGCCGTGCCGACCGCGCCCCGCGCAGCCTAATCGGCCCGGTCACACCCAGGCCAGTCAGCACGTCGCCGATGTTGACGTTCATCAGCTGCTCCAGGCAGCCGGCCTGGCTGAGGTCCGCCAGCGTCTGCTGAACCCCCGAGGACGCCAGGTCCAGGGGCCCACCCCTTCCGAAGGGGCCCAGGTCCGTCTGGCCCAGCATGTACGCGTGGTTCAACTCCATCAGCTCGTTGTGCACGTTTTGGCCGAGCGAACGAGTCTCTTGACGCCGAGACTCGACCCAGCGAGGTCCGGTCGAGTTGCGACGCTTGTTTCGGCGACCGTCAGGTTCGAGTCGATGCCAAACCGAAAGACGACCTTCCTGCTTTGGGGGACCTTGGTCTGCCCACTGATTGTGCAGCACGTGGCGATCTCTGTCTGGCTCTACATAATGTTGCTCTAAAGCACGGCGATCTCTGTCTGGCTCTACATAATGTTGGACTAATGCACGGGGAGCTCTGTCTGGCTCTACATAATGTTGGACTAATGCACGGCGATCTCTGTCTGGCTCTACATAATGTTGGACTAATGCACGGCGATCTCTGTCTGGCTCTACATAATGTTGGACTAATGCACGGGGAGCTCTGTCTGGCTCTACATAATGTTGCTCTAAAGCACGGGGAGCTCTCTCTGGCTCTACATAATGTTGGACTAATGCATGGCGAGCTCTGCCTGGCTCTACATAAGCTCTGTCTGGCTCTACATAATGTCGTTCTAATGCACGGCGATCTGTGTCTAGCTCTGGGTAACGTCGGTCTAACTCACGGTGATCTGCGACTAGCTTTACACGATCTCTGTCTAGCTCTACGTAATGTTGGTCTAATGCACGGCGATCTGTGTCTGGCTCTGGGTAATGTCGCTCTAACTCACGGCGATCTCTGTCGGGTTCTACGTAATGTCGGTCCGTCAGATTGTCTTTGAAGTGGAGTGGCGTGGAGTGACGTTTGTCGACAGAGCAGCCTGCAAGGTTCATAAGTCGAGGTACGATCTCGGGCTGAATTGTTTCCCCCCGGCGATGGTCATGTTGTGGAGCCGGGAGGCCGGCAAGCTTCATCAGACGAGGTACTATCGCAGGACGGTCTTGTTCGTCCTGGCGCCCACGTCCTGGAGCCGAGAAGGGGCCTGCAAGGTTCGTAGCTCGAGGTACAATCGTGTGGCGACGTTCCTCTCCCCGCCGATCGTCATATACTCCGAACTGATTTCTCTCGTCTGGAAGGCCGGCGAGCTTCATCAGTCGCGGTACGATCGCCTGGCGATTGTTCTCCCCCCGGCGACCGTCGTCTTCTCCGAACTGATTTCTCTCGTCTGAAAGGCCGGCAAGTTTCATCAGTCGAGGTACGATCGCCTGGCGATGTTCCGAGTGTTGTCGTTTGACATGCGGACCTTGTTGTTCCCCCGCTTCCTCATGACGTCGCTTCATCGGTCGGTCTGTGGATTCTGGGTAACGTCTTTGCTCTGGAAGATCTTCTGGTTGTGTGCAAATAGCAACATACAAAAAATTAATCATGATATACAAAATGCCAGCGACAAACGTGCGGCAAAGAGATAGTGCTAGTATTGAAAGAGCATAATTTCACCGTTCATCATATCTAAAAAAAATACTTCATACCTGAAAAGTAAGAACACAGTACTCTGTGCTTTTGTAATCACTACATACTGAATTGAACTGTATTAAATTCGAATTCAAGCTTACTTCTTTAGCTCTCCTACTTCCTAGTGTACGTAGTGTAGCCTAAACATGTTTGTATGATTAATAACAAACTACTCTGTCATTTAGTTTGTGCAAGATGCGTCAGTGGGTCAGAAATAAAATCTGAGCTTTTTAAATCACAACGCAGCTGATCTGTGCCAGCAGCAGCCTGTGAAGTTCACAATGTGTTGATTTAAAACCACTATTGTGAGCAAGCTCTTGTAACAATGTACACCTTCATTCACTGCATACAATTACCTCCTTCCAGACACATTTTATTATCTAGATAATAGCTACATTAACTCGCCGCTGGCAGTGGCATATTTCTAGGGTACCCATTTGATAATCGATACGATTATTTTCCAAAACGATCGATTGAGTCTTCCCGGATCGATTACCGATAATCGAACAGCTCGCCCGCCAGAGAATGTACCGCTAGTTACGGCCGTTGGCTTGTGCCGCCTCGACCTATGATCGTTCACTACTCGTCAATGAACCAGTTTCTACCCCACATCGCACAAACAAGGAATTACAGATGCTCTCGTAAAACGTCCACCTCGTAGGCCCAAGAGGAAAATAGCGATTTTGATTCGATTATCGATTGCAATTTTTGATCGATTATCGCGATCAATAATCTATATAACTGGCCCGATTATCGATACTGAAATTCATATCAAACAGCAACCCTACAAATTTCTATTTGGTGTGTTTTGAACTGTTGAAGTAGGCTACCAGTTATCATTGACAACCGAAATGCCGCCACAAGACGTCGTACTTAAAAGTGAATTTGCTCTTCCTCGGCAAAGCCAAAGCGGGTATTTGTTGCTTAGAAGAGAGTACCTCATTACACAGTGGGAGTGTTTGAAGGACATCTTGCACCGAAACATTCTGCCACTGCTGTGTTCTTACATCCGGCAAGTGTGCATGTTCAGGGAAAACCTACACGTATTCCAAGTTGCGAGCCCCCAATATAACACCAGAGGCTTAGCTTATCGGGGGGTTGAAGACTACAACAAGCTTCCACATGAGACCGAAGACTCCCCAGATATACAAACATTCAAACGTAAAGTAACCATGCTTCTGAAAACAGAGCAATATTAGAATGTGTTCATCGATCAAGAACCCAAGCTAAGGAATGTAGCCATAATGTAATATGTACCGATAAATATCTAACCCCCCTTGACAATGTACATGTACAATTTCATTTTGCGACCATTAGGGCCGAGTCGTGTAAGCGTTGAAACGTGTAAATGCCCGCGCGAAAATATACGTGTAAAAATACCCATACACGTGTTTTATACCCCGCCTGGCCAATCCTCCTCCCCCGCCCAAAACCCAAACTCGCAGTTTTTCCCAATGGCACAGCTCTGCCACGAGCCGACGAGGCATAGCTTAGTGTGGAGTCAAAAGACTATGGACAGTTGGACACAAAGGTGGAGAATATTATCATCAATGAATATAATAAATCAGCCGTGTTATTTTGTTAAAAAAAAAATTTCACGAACATTACAACTCGTTTCTTTTTATCATTTTGTGAACAGGAGGGGTGTTACGTTTAAACCTTTAAACACAAAAATTTCAGAAAAATAAACGTTTAAAAACTTAAAACTTTTCCCCCAGCCCTAGTTAGGCCTACTATACTGCTAATAAAATGAAATGAAATTAAACATAAACATTCGGCCACAACTTCTTAACAAACGAAAAGGTGTTTTGTAGCGCTGCTGAATTTATATTTCCTCTTTGGCGGCAGTGTTCTTAAAATGCAAATAAAATCACAGACGTTTGTACGTTGGCACGCAAGAGTTTCAAAGTGTAAATTGGATCTTCAATAAAACCTTGACAACCATATCTAAAATCCGGGAGTAATGTTTTTAAAAGTCTTGGAAATGATGGGACCAAGCCTACGTCAATTGAGCTAGGCCTAGGCAAAACATGCAAATTGTTTATGCTCATTTATTTTATTTTAATATACTTTCATGAGCATCTATTTATTTTTAAACCAACTGAGCAATGTTCATTCTAGATCTAGTTTAGTGTTAGTTTGTAGACCAACGTAACAGTTTTATACTCAATTATTTGTGGTGCATTCACACTCTTGCATTATTTGTCTGTAATGCCTTGTTCATATAAAGTCGTATGGTTTAAGGTAAGTGACGTTGCAAGTTTGATAAGCTCTTCAAAAGGTTTGTGTTTTAGTTCTAAAACCTTTGAAAATTTTCATCTTTCTTGTGACGACCACTTGTGAAACGCTTGCACGTGTTTCCTATAGGCAGGGTGACCATAATTCTAAAACGAAAAACCGGGACACCAGGAATTGTGATAATATGTACTTGAGCAGCCTGTAAGGGGTCTAGGGCAGAGCCCCAGCCGCCGGAGGCGAAAATTGCTCGGAATATTTCGGACCTCAAGATAGCTTTTAGAGTGATCTGATCACGGAAGGCACTAAGGCCCGATATTACAACGCCCGGCTAAATATCAGACCACCGCTAACTTGTATTCTCCATGGGAACCGCCAATCAGAAGCGTGGTTTCAAAGGAGAAAACAAGTTAGCGGTGGTATAAAACATTTGGCCGGGCGTTGTAATACAGGGCCTAACTTAATAATTAAAGCTCTACAGAAATAAAAATATAGGCCTAGATAACTAGTGTACTAATTCTATTAGTAATAAGCTTAAGGAGGTACCACACTGAACTTGCCAACTTTTAAAGTTTTTAAAGGAATGAGTTGAAATTTGGTGTATTTGTTAATCATTAATCAAAACTCCCCCCACAATTTTTTTTTTTTTTTTTAACTTTTCATTGTTATGAATTTTTTATTGTTGGTGTTACAATACATATTGAGGAACAATGTTGCTTGGTAACCAACAATCAAATTTTTTTTATTTTGTATATATTAACAGAATAAAGAAAAATGAAGGTACCACAGCAAACCCGATGGCCTAACTTGTATAATATTCCTAGAAATAAATTTTCTTAAATTTATATCTATTAAATGTTGTAAACGTTTTTACAAAGTGAAGTTAATTAATTTTTTTCTCAACTATTACCCATGATAAATGTGATTTAATGCTATGGTACCTGCCATATTTACTAAGGTAAACGCACACCAAATTTCAAGTCATTCGAGTAATAATTACAGAAACTAGAGTGTTCCTTATCCTCAAAAGTGTAAGAAAAACAAAGCCGAGATATTCGCGTTAAAAGACATCAAACAGCGACTAAACGCAGCGCTCACGCTCTGCATGTACCAACGAGAATAGCAAATACACTTATTTCTAGGTATATTATTATTATGGATCATATAAATAATAATAACAATAACACAAACTAATTAATTAAAAAAAAAAAAAAAAATTGGAAAAATTACATTTTTAGCAGAATTTCAGTGTGGTACCTCCTTAACGATACATGAAAGTAATCAAACCTTTTCGTTCGAAGTGATGCAATGGAGCAACTTGTCCAAAGTCTGTGTGACGTTGGTCTATTGAACGCCCTCCAATGTCTGTGTTACGATGTTCTACGGAGCGTCTTTCAAGACCAGCGCCGTAATGTTGAACTGGATTTCTTTCTAGATCAGTGTTGCGATATTCCACCGTAGGCCTTACGAGATCGTAGTTTTGCTTATTCAGCGAGTAACCTCGATACGCAGGTGGAGCGACAGACGAGACTTCAGCGTGGGTATGTTGTCTCACGGGAAGAGCTGTGTAGCTGCTCTCGCCCACCCGACGCCAATCCGTCGAACCGGAACCAACGAGCGAATGTCGGTTCATCGTGGGTTGTTCGGAACTGTGCACAGAACAAAACAGAAACACCAGCTTGATCAGACGGTTTGGAATAAGTGGCGCTTACAAGGCATGCACTACACTGCATCTCTTTCACAATATAACATTTTATACGTTACTTTAACAACATATGTTATTTTCAATAGTTTTTAAATATTCACACAGTTTTCTGTCAGTTTCATTACTATCAATTGGGCCTAGGCAAAATCATGCGTAATCTACAGCGACAGGAACTGGGGTTTTCAGGTTGTAGTCGTAGAAAAGTTTCTTGTTGTCACCAGGTGTAAAACAGGAATTGGGCAGTTATTGTAGGTCTATCTTTCCAATTCTGAAAGGTGGATGCTTCAAGTACTAGGTAATTATGTTTTAAACCACTTTAAATGTTTTATTTTTGCTATGTGCACCATATTGAGCCTATGTGTGCCATGTTGACTATCTTGCAACATAAGTGATCTGGTTTTTTTCATGAGCAGGTGTACCACCCTAAACACAAGTTACGTCAAAGAAATGTCAGGTAGCTGGGCACAATTTGTAAGGTTAGGGGATCAGGTTGATGTTTGCTCAGCTACCTGACATCCCCGCAAAAGTTAGGAAGGTTATTGGGTCTCAAACGTTGGCTTACCTGGTGGCATTTAAAGCCACCTAGCAGCGGACGAGGGAAACAACGTATAACCATCCACAAGGCCGTGCACTGGCTATGTAAAACATGATCGAAGTCTAGAAATCGGTGCATAGCCGTAACGAAAATAACACATTTAAAGTGGCTAATGCATGATTACGTAGTAGGCCTATTTGAAGCATCCACCTTACAAAATTGGAAAGATACAATAATAGGTAACATAAACACATTGGGCTGTGGTCTTAATGGGAGGTTGGGGAGAGTGTACCTTAATCACGAGGTGGGGGGGTGGGGGGGGTGGGGGGGGGGTATTTTATTTATATTATTTTTACTTTAATTTTATTTCATTTTACTTAAGCGCATTTTAATTCATGAATTGATTTGCATAGTTTAGATGCCCACTTAGTCAATCTTGGGGGGAGGGTTGCCTCTGCCACCGAGCTATAACGCCCAGCAGCAGAAGAGAGCTTTACTACTAGGGCCTAGGTAGGCCTAGGCCCTACTAGGCCTACTAAACAGTGACTTTTGTAGACATTTTATAATAAACCATACAGACTGTCTCACATATAGGCTACCAATTTCCCTGACTTTTCCCTGACTTACTAGGCCAAGCATAAATTTGCTCATTTCCCTGACCAGTTTTTATTTCCCTAACTTTCCAGGTTGTTGGGAACCCTGTACAAAAGCGGATCAACTGCTCGCAAGAATTAGGCCTAGGCCCTAGGCCTAGGCCTACCAAGAAGTTTTCTTTGCATTCTTGTCCTACGCCTAGGCTAGGCCTAGGCTAGCCTACCCTAGGGGCCTAGGAAACTTTTCAATCGCTTAGGCCTCAGGCCTAGGCCTAGGCCTAGGGCTATGCCTCGGCCTATTAGAACTAAATCTGGGGCCCACGCCTAGGCCCTAGATAGGCCTAAGTACCTTATCCGAGCTTAGCTGCAAAATACACAATTGAAGCTTCAAAAGTGAACAAAGCTAGGGCCAAGCCAACATTTCACCGGCAAGCTCGACAGAGGTTAGGTTAGCAAGGCTAGCCTAGCCTAGGCCTAGCCTATCCTTAGGCCTAGGGATCTTGAACGACACAACTTTCAATGCACACATCAATACGTACATTCACATTGAAACTATCTAAGTACCTTGTTTCAGTAACAATAACACATTAATCAAAACCTACCTGCAGAAAGTAGGCCTAGCATCGCGTTTATGCAAAACAGACTCGTTCCTTGTTCAGTTGCGGTTGCGGCGTCCAGTGATCCAGTCTTGTTCCGGCTTCACTCGACTTTCTCCCACACAACTGAGATCCATTCCACTAGCCTAGCCTACTGCATGATGGAAATGTTCTTTTTGCCAAATTAAATAAGCTGGTGGGCAGATATTTCGTTTTTGTTATTATTTGGATTTTTTTTAAATTAGCGGTTGACGAAACTAGTTAAAAATAATAGCCGCGTGCCAGAATTCAGCAGCTGAGTCTGCTGAGCAAGCTGAGTGTTCCAGTATTAAGCTACTTACTTCACTGACAGTAAGCAAGGCGTTCCATTATTCAGTATACTGAGTCAGCTTAGTAAGCGAACTAAGCGGAACAAAATGCCGCTGAGTCCAATTGCTAACCTCAAAAACGCGGTAAATACGAAATACGAAACTTTTATTATTGGCGTTTCCTTTTTTTAGTATATAATACTTGAATCCCTGCACTTAAATAGCAGCTTAAGCCATATTTTGTACTTAAATATCAGACTACCCATTTTGTTGCAGCAATAGTTTCATAAAGAAGAATCAGAAATGGAACAAATGGTATTTTGGTAACCCACCATCTTAAAAACAAGCGTTTTCGTTCCAAAATTACAAGTCAGCGCAGTAAGTATGACGTCATTTTCCGCTTACCTAAGCGAACTCATCAGCTGAATTCTGGCACGCGGCTAACATTATGAGATCTGTTTGCTTTTAAAATTTAGGAAAAACAGAATGGCTATTGACACAATAATCGTGCCACGATAATCGTGGCATTGAACCTTAGTCACAGCCAATCGGAGAGCAGTATTCTCAATAATCACGGCTGTCGTGTCAATAATAACTAGGCTGCCTCTATTTGCACCCAAGTTGGGTGAGCGCAACATATAAAATGCTATGGGCACCGAGCCTTGGTACCTACAGCGCTGGCATGCGGTGAAATCTAGCAACTCCTAGCTGAAAGATGTAGGCGCGGGTTAAAATGGCGTTAGTATAACATTGTGCTATGTCTTGTTTATTTTAAACGTAATTTAAATTTGTTTAAATAATGGATGCTACTACAAGTGCTAGACGTTCTAGGAAATCGTGTTGGATTGTAGGATGCGCACAGCGCATTTCCAAAACTTTGGAGGAAGTGACATTTTACAGTTTTCCTGACAGGCCTTGGGAGGCGGACAGGCGAGAAAAGTGGATACAGGCAGTCAACAGCCTCTTATGTTCATAGGTCTGTACAAAATAATATTATTCTTGATTGTTTACTTAAGGCATAGGCTAGGCCTATGAAGGTTTACGTATGGCATACATGGATAAAGCCTAGGCCTACCAGTTCAATTCGAACAAATTGTGTGGTTATGTCAGAACGAGCAGTGGGCGTGGGAGCAACCTATGGTCTAGGTGACACTGACAGGTCTCCTTCTAAATGATATTTACGTACACCTTTGTCATTTTAAGCTTATCTAGGCCCTACCTGATATGTATGTCTTCATCTCGTATAAGGGCCTAGGCCTAGCCATCATATCATAGAGATAGTAATGGGTGGAGTGAGTGTTCGGACCTTTCCGTGCAGCCAACCTCGGCCGAATACCTGGAACTCGAGGGGGGCACTGATCATGCGCATTAAGTAGCGAACCGCGTGGCGGTAAGGTTTGAGCTCGTGTTCCGAGCTTAGCTGTACGTCAAGACTCGGGGAAAAACGTTTCATCGATGAGTTTTTTTATAAATACAATAATCCTTGGTATTTTGCACTTGCTATAATTCCCAAGAACTGATAGAAAAGAACAAATGAATTATTTAATAGATAAATAAATAAATAAACATTAAATAAATACGAAATAGTGATCACCAAAACCCAATCAAATATCAAGTTCAAAACAGATTTACGACTTGCATGAACCATTGTTAATTGCTAAAAGCATAAACCTAAACGTAAACTTACATTCACAGAAAACTTGAAATTGATAGATTTCTCATTATCCACACTCAGGAAGGTACACTTTTTTTAAAGATTCGTCAATACTCATGTGCTATACAGTTTAAGAAATAAATTGCCATTGCGTTACTTCTAAATAGCTCAAATAAATAACGGTAGTGTGATGTGTTTTCTACACGTTCTTATTATATCTTTTCCCGAGTCTTGTCGTACATTGTGCGCGTACAGTTGTCTTACGGCCACGCGGTACACTACGCAATGCGCATGCTCAGTGCCCCCCTCGAGTTCCGAGAAATGTTCCCCTACTCCTCGCTGCTTGGCTGCAAAGGTTAACCCGGCAGGTATAGGCGCGCACTCAGTCCACTTCTAATATGTCTATGCATCATATCTGATATCAGTTTTCACATTTTTACTACTTCTCTGTCATAGGCCTAGGGCTAGGCCTATTCATCAGCTGTTAGGCATACGATACAAATCAAGTTAAAAATAAAAAAAACATTAGTCCCATTAAAATTAATGTTAGCAACTATGAACATAATTTTAATTATCATTTATAACTTGTTCACTTTTATGTTTTAAGTTTCCCAATGCAGACTTCATATGGCGGAAGTCTGTCCTAGGCCTATAGGCCTACAACCTTCGAATTTATTTTGCAAAATGTGCCAGTTTTAGCTTCAGTAAAGTTTAAAACATGCCCTGCTTTTAATAAGGCGTTTCCTTTTTAGAAAGACTGATTGGATTCATAGTCTGCAAAAAATTTTTCAAAGCCGTATTCACAAATTGACATTTATTACATAGGAAGACATCCACTTGTTCAGTCAAGGGTTGCTCGCGAGCGCCACGAGGAGCACTGCCTGTCTTTTCAGTGGCGCCATCAGTGGCTAATCTCGGTGCCCATTTTCCCCCAAGTTTTGCGCGTGCGCGGGTGTGTCCAGCATTTAAAATGCTATTTGCACCCAAGTTGTTTTCACCCAAGTTAAGTGTGTCCAACACTTAAAATGCTATTTGCACCCAAGTTATTTTCACCCAAGTTGGTTGTGCCCAACACTTAAAATGCTATTTGCACCCAAGTTGTTTTCACCCAAGTTTGGTGTGTCCAACACTTAAAATGCTATTTGCACCCAAGTTGTTTTCGCCCAAGTTGGGTGTGTCCAACACATAAAATGCTATTTGCAATACGTCGTTCACTTGGGTGCAAATAGCATTTTAAGTGTTTGACACACCCAACTTGGGTGTAAACAATTTGGGTGCAAATAGCATTTTAAATGTTGGACACACCCAACTTGGGTGAAAACAACTTGGGTGCAAATAGCATTTTAAATGCTGGACACACCCGCGCATGCGCAGAACTTGGATAAAAATAGCATATTAAATGTTGCGCTCACCTAACTTGGGTGCAAATAGCCACTCCGTAATAACTAGGTAACATGCTTAAAAGCACACACGCACGCCTAAAGACACAGTTAATTCGTATCAATAGGAATAACGGTTTTCAGGTCGGCAACAGGCGGCCCGCGGGCCACGTACGGCCCACGGGGCTAATTTTTGTGGCCCTTCACTAATTTTTTTATTCTTAAGGAAATTGCGATTATTATTCCTAGTTTCCACCACTGCTAGAAAAATTCAAGTTAATATTTTAAACTTCAACTATAACCGTGATTAGACATATAAGTATACCTATGTATGGATATGTTGATCAAATTAATCAATTATATAAAAGCGCTCTTGTCTCTACAATACCAAATACTGAGAGTTCAGAGAACTCTTGGATAACGTGAAATTATGATTTGCTGCTCGCCACTGAAGTCTGCCGCTGGACACGCCCACACGTGTTTTAGGCAAAATATGTATCAACAGATTCAAAACAGAACTTCCACATGTAGTCCAGCATCAAAGTGTCGAAAATCATAGTCCTGTGCAATTTTCTAGGAAAGAGTATAGCACCATATACCAATGTGTTCATGAGGTTTTACAGTATTTAGCGCACTTTGGTGCCAGAGCGATATCCGCGACTGGGGGCGGGGGTGGTGCCCCCAATTTTGACTTCACTTTGCATTGAATATCGCTCAATTACCGCCAAACAGTTGGTCTGACAGCGAAAATGATGATAATAAAATATATTTGTGTGTAATTGATAAATATTTCCTTGTCACAATTATTCATGTACGGTACATAGTGCGAAAGCTTTCGTCAATTAAGTATAAAATTAATATATTCTCAATATATAAAACCATGGGACAACTATATATTATCAAAACACTACAAACACATTCATACAAGTATAGGGAGTTCAAAGTGTTGCCACTTCGGTGATTTTTTTTATTTTATCTTTAAGCGATTGGTATTAGTGAAGTATTAAAGACAAGAATGTGTGGGGCTTTTGTGCGCCCGCTAAACACAGGTGTAATGCATAGAAGCATTGGCAATCATAATATTGTACTATTTCGATAAAAAAGTACACTTATATCTTCGTTTTAGCTTGTAAAATAATAATTTAAATGGCGCCAAGCTCCAAAATTAGGCGTTTACAAGTTATACATAAAAAACAAAATGGCCGACTCTCATGAGGTTTTTCCTATTTATCTTCACAATCGTGCTTTTTTTGGCAAAACTTAATATGACAAAAAATGTTTCTAGTAAAATCCTACACACAAATGATACTTGGATATTTTCATAGGAAGTACTACTTACGTACAAATTTAATTTTTGTATGTGTGCATCTGAACTCAAATGTACAGAACTTGGCTCCCGTTCGCTTCTTGATGTAGCAACTGTGACTTAGGGAGTGGTCTAATCTCTTCTTTTAAGCTTATAAAATAATAATTTTGATGGTGCCAAGCTCCAATGATAGGCGTTTACGAGTTGCATGTGAAAAACAAAATGGCTGCCACTTCAGGTGGTTCTGGCAATTTATCTTCATAACCGTACTATTTACGACAAAATCTAACATGACAAAAAATATTCCTTGTAAAATTCTTCATACAATTCATATTCAAGTATTTTCATATGATTTACCATTTACCTACAAATTTAGATTTGTGTATGTTAATCTGTACTCAAATGTACAAGCATTGGCTCCCCTGACTACTTGCTTCATCAAGTATGGACTATGGGAGGGGGCTCAATCTCTTCCTTTCAACTTATAGAATAATAATTTCGATGGTGCCAAACTCAAGTATTAGGCGTTCAAGAGAAACACGTAAAAAAAAAAAAAAAAAAAAACATTTTAGTACTACATGGAGAAATTTTTATTTTTATGGTAATAGTAAGTCCTATAAAAATATGTAAATATCATATGTGTGTACAACTTTACAAGAAATAATTTTTGTCATATCAGATTTCGTCATAAAACGTACGGTTATGACGGTAAATTGGAAAAAAACTACCTATAGTGGTGGCCATTTTGTATTTTACGTGTAACTCGATAATGCCACATATTTAAGGTAGGCACCATCACAATTATTACTTTATAAGCTATAAAGAAGAGATTGAGCCCACTCTTATACTTGCTTCATCAAACAACCGACGGATGTACATCTGAATACACCCTATTGGCGGGCATTTTGTTTTTTGCGTGTTTCTCTTGAACGCCTAGTACTTGAGTTTGGCACCATCGAAATTAATATTCTATAAGTTATAAGGAAGAGATTGAGCCCACTCCCATAGTCCATACTTGCTTCATCAAGTAGCCCAGGGAAGCCAATGCTTGTACATTTGAGTACAGATTAACATACACAAATCTAAATTTGTAGGTAAATGGTAAATCATATGAAAATACCTGAATATAAATTGTATGTAGAATTTTACAAGGAATATTTTTTGTCATGTTAAATTTTGTCGTAAATAGTACGGTTATGAAGATAAATTGCCAGAACCACCTAAAGTGGCAGCCATTTTGTTTTTCACATGCAACTCGTGAACGCCTATCATTGGAGCTTGGCACCATCAAAATTATTATTTTATAAGCTTAAAAGAAGAGATAAGACCACTCCCTAAGGTCACAGTTGCTACATCAAGAAGCGAACGGGAGCCAAGTTTTGTACATTTGAGTTCAGATGCACACATACAAACATTAAATTTGTACGTAAGTAGTACTTCCTATGAAAATATCCAAGTATCATATGTGTGTAGCATTTTACTAGAAACAATTTTTGTCATATTAAGTTTTGCCAAAAAATGCACGATTGTGAAGATAAATAGGAAAAACCTCATGAGAGTTGGCCATTTTGTTTTATATGTATAACTTGTAAACGCCTAATTGTGGAGCTTTGCACCATTCAAATTATTATTTTACAAGCTAATACGAAGATATAAGTGTACTTTTCTTTCGAAATAGTACAATATTATGATTGCCAATGCTTCTATGCATTACACCTGTGTTTAGCGGGCGCACAAAAGCCCCACGCATTCTTGTCTTTAATACTTCACTAATACCATTCGCTTAAAGATAAAATTATGAAAAAAAATCACCGATATGGCAACACTCTGAACTTTTAATACGTGTATGAATGTTTTTGTAATGTTTTGATAATATATAGTTGTCCCATGGTTTTATATATTGAGAATATATTAATTGTATACTTAATTGACGATAACTTTCGCACTATGTACCGTACATGAATAATTAAGACATGGAAATATTTATCAATTACATACAAATATATTTTATAAACATCATTTTTCGTTGTCAGACCAACTGTTTGGCCGTAATTGAGCGATATTCAATGCAATGCGTAGTCAAAATTGGGGGCACCGCCCCCGCCCCCAGTCGCGGATATCACTCTGGCACCAAAGTGCGCTAAATACTGTAAAACCTTATGAACAGATTGGTATATGGTGCTATACTCTTTCCTCGAAATTGCACAGGATTCCATTTGATGCTTGACGAATGTGCGTTATGATGGGATCTACGTACATTTGACCAATATCAGGTAAAAACTTAGATAAAATAATCACCGATAACCACTTGCATGACGTTCTTAGCATATCTTACAAGACGCGAGCTTAACTTTTAAGAAATTGGCCCAAAAACAGGGGTGTAATTTCTCGCACTAGAAGTGGCCTTGACCTGTGGCCCCATGTACATTACGCACTACGCGGAACTGGTAGGTGGCACTATACACAATTTAGTTGCCGACCCCTGTCCTACATTTTTCGAAGCTCCTACTATTCCAATCATAATACCACACTGTAGTAGTAAAATAAAAATAATAAAATAAAATACATATGATTTCAAATCCTGCGCTGGCGCTACCTTGCGGTTGCACTGCACAGAGTCGATAAAGAAGTTTCCTCATTGGGGCTAGTACAGTAGGTCATTGGGTGGTATGGTGTATGGTTTCTCTTTGGGGAGAACTTTTTCTTCAGTAGCTGATGAGGTCGGGTCGGTCAACGGTTGGTGTTTTAACATTGGCTAGGTTATCAAGCGAGCCAAGCGAGTGTCTCCATTAGACTTTTATGGCACTCGTTCTGTCAATTGGTTTTTTTATTTTATGTCTCGCGACAGCGGTCGAACGTAAAGTCTGATCAACTTGAAATTTGGACCATCCATAAGCTTCAATGTGGGTTGAAGGTGTATAGTTTTGTGGCAACATTGTTTGAAAAGTTAAAAAGTTACACCATAGTCACTGTAAAATATTTTTCTGAAATAAAATGGCGGCAAAATGTGAGAGCCATATTTTTTTAAAGATTTTTCCAGTCACGAATATGTTCATGTTATGGCGATCTAAGTATTGGCAAAGTTACACAAAAGTTACTCGAAAATATTTTTGTAAAACACAGTAACGGTAAAATGTCAGGTGGCTGTATTATATTGAATTTTTACGTATTAGGGGCAGAAATTACAATTCTATTGCTGTCAAAAAGGGTGTTAGTAACGGTGGCGGACCGCGTAGGAAACATGCGCATTCTTGTATTGTTGTTAATTGTAGTTTTTACTTATGTATGTATGTATTTATTTATCGTGGTTTAACGAAGTACTCGACAACTTAGATCATCATATGACGTCGGGGGGGGGGGGGGGGGGGATGTTTGAAGGAAAAAAATCATACTGAACAAATGCATGCTCGCTTATCAACGCGCCACACAGAGCGTTTACCCAGTAAATAATAACGGCAAATAAAACTTATTATTATTATTATTATTTTTTTTTTTTTTTGTCCTGTGCAGAGTTGGCCTCTTCAACCATTCTTCTTTCTTGCCATCCAATACAAGGCTGCCTCCTTCTCTGTCCTGCTCATTGAGTCGGGCAGGGAGTCAATGTCATTCTTGAGGGCGGCGCATCTAAATAGGTGCGCTCTGTCTTGATCTTCCAACTCACACAATCTACAGGTATTTGAATTGATTTAAAGGAATGGTCAGGTGAAAAACTAAGAAACTACCATTTGTATATGTCCACCCTCAAATATGGAAAACATGACTAAAAGATACCATACTTTAAAAGCAGGCGGTTAAAAAATTAAAGAAAACGTGATTTTTTGGCTACGCGTTTAAACTCAAAGTGGCTGACCTCTGGTGAGAGAATCTGGCACTAACGCAGTGCGTATAGCTCACCGCCTCAGCTGTGTTGTAGCGTATGAGCAAATTGTTTTCGTTATGATTTCGTTGTGTTGTTCATTATTCTGGTTGGGTTTTCAATGCAGAAGGTCCAAAGTTCGATTCTTGGCTCGGGATTGGATTTTTTTTACTTTGGAAAATTACTTTAATCTATCTATAGTGGTGTAGATGGAAATGGTGACTTGCGCAGCTGTCATAGCAACAACCCACAATATATAAGATAATGGAGTTGATGTCCCCCACTGAAAATCATTTCTTGTAAATGAGTGGGTAGAAAATAAGTACAGATTGTATTTTGGCTTACGATGGGGAGGTTGAAGGGTGGGGGGGGGGAGTGAGAGCTTAGCGAAATGTCAGCTGCTGCTATTATTTGAGATTGTTTGTTGGAAGACATTAAAAATGAATTAAAAATATAAAATTGACTGTTGAAATAGGCTTACATAGTATATTATACAAGTCACAACATTCAACAAATTATCCTCTAGCATTTGGAGGAAGGGGGGGGGGGGGGGTGGGAGCTTCAGCTGGATATATATATAGTTATAAATAATATAATATTATTATCATTTCGTGTCTACCCTTATTGTTACAATGTCAATAAAGCTCCTTAGGACACTATTTTGTTTGCACATTTAAGTTTATACTCATAGTAAACTCATTAAATACCTGCCCGCCCTGTTTCAAGGGAATTTTTTTTATTTTGAATGGGGTACAACCAACGGTCAAAGGGTCAACTATTAACAAGTGTCTAAATGTGCAATACAAAATACAAATAATTGCCTATGTTAAATGGACATCACAAGCCTGATGTTCGCCTATTTACTACATTCAGCAGAGTACCCATACTATTAACATCCTTAAACCCTGTCCCTTTTCCTTCAACTGTCCCACTTAAAATCTCCCATTTGGCCCTGCCTTCTCTTGCTGACTCCCCTTATGATGACCTCCGCGATCTATCTGATTCGGAAGACGTCATACGACTTCAGCTATCGAGTACGTCGTTAAGCAACAAATAATCAATTAACCCTCACACCATAATATGAATCAAATTTTGACTATGGGAGCCCGCTCCCTATCTCCCCACTACAAGGAACATGGGATGACCGCTGCGAAGTTGTCAATTGCCTGATAATTATCACAACTCCCTCACCGCCAACATGTATTCCTTACTAACAGTTGCTGATTGAATTCAGCGACCCAGCGAGTCTCAATCAGTTCTTCGAACTGCAAGCCAATATTCCATTAGATTGTTGGCTTGTAAAACCTCAGTTCCATTGACAAATGGATGCTGGATGTGTCTTATATATTTCATAATGTGATACATCTAGATACAACACGGTACCACATTTTATTAGCACCTAAAACGGACGATTTTGTAACCTACGCCCTATGTTTACGTTGAACGTATACGCACTCGAGCGTTCATATTAGAGTCGAATGCAGCGCTCCTGGTGAGACCTTTAACCGCCTATACTAAGTATCACCGAGCAACTTTTCACATGGTAATTCCCATGGGTGGGGGGCTAGAGAGTCAACAGTCTCCCCCCCCCCCTCCCCCCCTCCCACCCCGTAACGTACTACTACTAATAAATACTGTATA
>OX246749.1:10365086-10412086 GCA_945910005.1 Isoperla grammatica
ATTCCAAAGATGGTGTTTGGCATTTAAGTCACCCGCCAGAACAGTCGGCATTTGTGAAGTGAAGAGGGAATTAAAGTCGGTGCCAGTGAAATGTTTATTTGGGGGCGAGTATGCTGCGATGCATCGCATCGGGCCAGCAGCCGTTTTCACAATTGCGATAGTGGCTTCGACCGCAGAAAGAAGGGGGGTGGGCTCTTGAACGACGGCGGCTGTAGAGCGAGAGAGAATGGCAGTACCACCCCCTCTCGTACGTTTAGACGCTGTCAGTCGATCGTTACGGAGAATTTGGAAGCCGGGAATAGACCAGTTGTCAGAAGGGAGTAGGTGTGTTTCATTGATGAGAATGATGTCTATGGAAAGTTGATGGACAAGGTGGATGAGTTCTGCCGTTTTGCGACGAACTCCTCCA
Source organism: Isoperla grammatica (assembly GCA_945910005.1). Lineage (NCBI taxonomy): Eukaryota > Metazoa > Arthropoda > Insecta > Plecoptera > Perlodidae > Isoperla > Isoperla grammatica. The sequence goes on from OX246749.1 coordinate 10,365,496, forward strand.
TTGGCGTTCCACGCCAGTAATTTCAATTCCAGCTTAGCCATTGTTAGGTGCAGAGATGAGTGTTTTAAGAAGGGTAGCTAGGGTGGAAATGATGGGGTCGCTGGAATAGGCGATGAGGGCATCGGCTATTTGGCCGATGATAGTCCAGGCCGGGTTACGACCTTGGGGAGCAAGTGGAGGCGGCAGCAGTGGAGGCGGCGGTTGTGAAGGTGGTACATGGCCACGTGGACGCCGTGGGGCGGGAACTGGGCCATGGGGTTGAGACGACTGTGACGGACTGGTGTGTGGTACATCAGTTAAGTCAGGTGGAGTCTGTTGTGGTGTCGAGGCCTGGACAGCTTGCGCGTACGAGACTAGTGGGGGAAATCCGGCACTGAAGGTGGCTGTGGGGAAGCTAGCACGCTGTTGTGAAGCTACAGGCGGCGGAGGTGGTTGTTTTTGGCGGCGGTTTGTTACCGGATGGCCTGGCTGATGTTGGTTGCTCTGTGCTCGGGCATCACAGGCATCAAGATATGCCTTGCATTTACGGTACGAGGTTGGGTGGTCTTGTTTGCAGTTGACGCAAGTGGCGGGTGAGTCGGGGGATTTGGGGCAATGCGCTGACTTGTGGGCCTGGGCGCATTTAAAGCACGCCGGCGGAAGATGGCAGAAGGCCGATGAATGGCCAAATTGTTGGCAATTGAAGCATTGCCGTGGACCTGATTGGCCACGGTAACGTTCAAATGTCACTTTGTGGTGGCAGATGATGGTGACTGTATGAAGGGGGACGCCGGTGTCAAAGAGAGAGACGGTGGCAACAAACAAGGGCATGGGTCGACGAGTGGACGGAGAGTCGCCATTATGCAAGATTTGACGGAGGTCAACGATATTGACGCCCTGCTCCGTCAAATCAATTTTTATGTCCTCGACTGGCACAGAGGAGGAAAGACCGCGAATTACGAGACGTTTCTGTCTCTGTTCTACGGTCGGGAAAGTGTGAAACAGTAGTTTATGCACGATAAATACTTGAAAATCTCGTCATAGGTTTGTCGGAGATTGGGTTTAATGCGAAAGGCTTCCGCTGTTGCCGAGATGGTATATGCCCCTTTGGTGGCCTTGGCCAATAGGGTGACCAAAGAGGAAAAGTTCTCGATGTTGTATAGGAGGATGGGCGGGGGTTTTGAGTCTGAGGAGTGCTGTTTGGCAGTCTCAGGGTTTGCTTGGTCCGAGTGAGTGGCTGGGGGATGCTGGGCTACCGGTTTGTGGATTACGGAGCTGGGAGTTGCACGTTGTGCATGGAGTTTCGGTGGCCTGGATGCGGTAGAGCGGACAGAAGACGCGTCTGAGTCGGGGGAAAGCGAGTGGGTCCGGCGACGTTTCGGACGCACTGTTTGGCTGGTCGAGGGTTGAGACTGGCATAGCTCCATCTCGCTTTCAGCGCCGGAGTCTATGACCAGGGAGTTGTCGTCGTCCGACATGATGTCGCAGTCGACATCTAGGGCCAGAAACCGATTTGCGGTGGGCGTAACTGGCCTGTCTGGGACTGGTTTATCGGGTAGTGGAGCTGATGTGGGGACCCCTGCATCAGCTGGAATTATGGGGAAGGTAACGGCCCTTTCGTGGCTCCTTCACCTTCAGTGGGATTTTAGTCCACACTGGAGGTGGTTCAGGAGTGCGTGGCTTGGACGTGGTAGCTGCCATAAGGGGCGGGATTACCGGGGGTAGCATCACGGTGGAGGTACCAGGGTGCGATGGTTTAGTTGTGGCCCTCTTATGAGGCAAGAACTGGGGAAGACCAGCGGCGGGCGTGGCCTTCGGGTGAAATGGCGGGAAAACCATGGCTATGAATGTGATAGTTTACTATCTGGGAGGGGAGGGAGGGGGTGAGGAAGGGGAAGAGAGAGGTTTAAACACCCGACACCGCCACTAGCGCGGGGGACAGAACCCTTCCGCGGTCGCGTTGGTGAGCGGGATAAGGGAAGGGAGGGAGGGTGTAAGACCCAACACCGTCACGATCGCGGGGGAATTTCCGCGGTCGCGTTGGGGGTAAGGGGAGGAAGGGAGGAGAAGGATAAGGGAGGAAGGGGAAGAAGTTAAAACTTGAAGGAATAGGACATGGGGTGAGGCCCCTTATTCTTCGTTTCTTCTGCTTGTTGGATTCCTGTCTGAGAGTAATCTTGCGTGCGAACCACTCAGACAGGCGAATCCCAAAGCTGTTTGGAACTGGCTCCTCGATCGATATATTGCAATCGAGAGGGCAGTATAAATGGCAGAGTAGTCACCGCCTTGTTGATCACATGAACCGTGTGTGTGATTATGATTATCATATGATGACTCTCTGCACCCACCGTAGGTTGATGACGACCCTCGCGATGTGTGATAGATCCAGCTCGGTCGACGTCATAATTACGTCCCAGTTGTCGAGTACGTCGTAACAACGTGGTGCTCTCTATTGGTCGCGGGCCGCACCACAAGGTCAGGCCGCGCATTGTTCTTACTAATCGTTGGTATCGGCCTAGCCCTAATGGCGCGCGATGGCGTTTAGATGGAGTTTGCTCTACAATTTGTGGACGCCAGGATATCCGTTATGGTATATTCACACATTTACGAAACATGTCACTAAAACAGTATTAATAAAACCATTCAAATACATTAAACGTTGATTGTGGTACGAATTAAAAAAACGTTGCCCAACGGAAGCGCTCAAAGCTAACGATCTGTGACCTGTTGCTCGCTGCGACGGGGTTGTGAGTCGGTATATAAGGGGGAGTAGTTTCCACGTAGCTCCATCCAACCCCAGACAACCACATCACCATGGCCATCATTGTCTTGCTGACTGTTGTGACTGCGCTCATCGCTGCTGCCCACGTCTCGGCTTTGGGGATCGGCCCTTGCGTAAGTATGTTGGGAATCATGTACGAAATTATCGGCCCTTCCCACCCATCTTCATGCAGCTCCCCAGCCATCTTCATGCAGCTCCCCAGCCATCTTAATGCAGCTCCCCAGCATCACGCAGCTCCCCAGCCATCTTAATGCAGCTCCCCAGCCATCTTCACGCAGCTCCCCAGCCATCTTAATGCAGCTCCCCAGCATCACGCAGCTCCCCAGCCATCTTAATGCAGCTCCCCAGCCATCTTCACGCAGCTCCCCAGCCATCTTCACGCAGCTCCCCAGCCATCTTCACGCAGCTCCCCAGCCATCTTCACGCAGCTCCCCAGCCATCTTCACGCAGCTCCCCAGCCATCTTCACGCAGCTCCCCAGCCATCTTCACGCAGCTCCCCAGCCATCTTCATGCAGCTCCCCAGCCATCTTCATGCAGCTCCCCAGCCATCTTCACGCAGCTCCCCAGCCATCTTCACGCAGCTCCCCAGCCATCTTCATGCAGCTCCCCAGCCATCTTCACGCAGCTCCCCAGCCATCTTCACGCAGCTCCCCAGCCATCTTCACGCAGCTCCCCAGCCATCTTCATGCAGCTCCCCAGCCATCTTCATGCAGCTCCCCAGCCATCTTCATGCAGCTCCCCAGCCATCTTCATGCAGCTCCCCAGCCATCTTCATGCAGCTCCCCAGCCATCTTCACGCAGCTCCACAACGATCTTCACGCAGCTCCCCAGCCATCTTCATGCAACTCCCCAGCCATCTTCACGCAGCTCCCCAGTCATCTTCAAGTAGCTCCCCAGCCGTCTTCATGCAGCTCCCCAGGCATATCATTGGCTGGAAGAAAGATAAACGTGCCACCACGCCACCCTTAGCAAACAATAATAATTATCAAAAAGAAGATGCGAAGATAATTAAGGTTGAATACAAGTAGGCAAAGTCAATAATATAAAAATAATAATATTTAAATAGAAAGTAAAAAATAAAATTAATGATTGCGTTGTTATGTTCCAGGCCTGTTACAAGCTGACCACGGCGACCCTGGCTACTTGTCAGAAGAAATCAGTCTTCACGGTGACGACACCACAGCTCACTCTCAACGACGACTGTTCCCTGGTCCCTGAGGGCTGCTTCGCCTACACCCCCTTCAACGCCTCAAACGTGAGTACAGACACCCCCGTAGCGCTAGCTAGAGTTGTCCCCGGCACTGTTCCCTGGTCCCTGAGGGCTGCTTCGCCTACACCCCCTTCAACGTGAGTACAGACACCCCCGTAGCGCTAGCTAGAGTTGTCCCCGGCACTGTTCCCTGGTCCCTGAGGGCTGCTTCGCCTACACCCCCTTCAACGTGAGTACAGACACCCCCGTAGCGCTAGCTAGAGTTGTCCCCGGCACTGTTCCCTGGTCCCTGAGGGCTGCTTCGCCTACACCCCCTTCAACGTGAGTACAGACACCCCCGTAGCGCTATCTAGAGTTGTCTGACTTGTATGTTCTTGTACTGACAGATCACTGCGGTCATCACGAACCCAGGCACCGGGTACTCAGCCACGCACAAGATTGACGGATGCAAGTTGATGACCGTCCTACCACAAGAGTTGTTGACTCTGCTCAAGATACTCAAAATAGACATAAGCTGCCCAATATTGGCACCGGTAAGTGAGGACGAGTTTGCGTGGGTGTGTGTGCGTGTGAGTGTGAGTTTGCGTGTGAGTGAGTGTGTGTGTGCGTGTGAGTGCGAGCGAGTGATAGTGTGAGTGTGCGTGTGAGTGCGAGTGAGTGATAGTGTGAGTGTGAGTGTGCGTGTGAGTGAGTGTGAGTTTGCGTGTGAGTGACTGTGAGTGATAGTGTGAGTTTGCGTGTGAGTGAGTGTGTGTGTGCGTGTGAGTGCGAGCGAGTGATAGTGTGAGTGTGCGTGTGAGTGCGAGCGAGTGATAGTGTGAGTGTGCGTGTGAGTGAGTGTGAGTTTGCGTGTGAGTGACTGTGAGTGATAGTGTGAGTTTGCGTGTGAGTGAGTGTGTGTGTGCGTGTGAGTGCGAGTGAGTGATAGTGTGAGTGTGCGTGTGAGTGAGTGTGTGAGTGTGAGTGAGTATTAGTGTGAGTGTAGAACAAGTATCACGACAGCTAGGCCATATGACGTCGACCGAAACAGACCCATTGCACATTGCATTGGGTCGTCAAAGAAGGGTTGGAGACTTAAGAACGTAGAGGGTTGCAGTGAGTTTGGATAGCAAAGAGTATAAGAAGCGCGCAATAGTTGGAAGAGTATTGATGATGTTGCGATGGTGATACTGTGCTGTATCGTGTCTGTCTGCCCGCAGAACAAGGTCTGCTTCGTCCCGCCCGTGACCAACATGAACGTGGCCACGCTCCCCTTCTCCATGGAGGTGCTGGAGATGGTCTCCAAGATGGGCCCCCTCACCGGCACGCTCAAGGCCAAACACAGTCTGACGCAGTCCTCGTGCCTCAAGTTCGCCGTGGAGGTGAAGAGAGACCCCACCTGCCCCGTCGTCGGCCTCCCCACCGTCCCCACCGTCGGGACGCTGCCGACGCTGCCCACCGTCACCGTCCCGGGCGTCGACGTGGCGACCCCCACGGTCTCGGTGCCGTCGGACCTGACCTCCCTGCCGACGCCCCCATCCTTCCTCCCCTAGATGACTTACCTGCACCCCTGGGCTGCATGTTGTTGCTCAAATGTGTGCGGGCCTGGCTTGCAGGAGATCTTAGTTACAGCGGGTTTTCTCGCACCTCACTACTAAAATCTATCTAAAGGGTCCACAACACCATAAAACAGCACTTGATTTTTATTATCCAATACACATTTCCGATATTTTATTAGATTGCATACATGTTTGTGATTATATGTGCATTACCTTCTTCCAACTGTGTAGTTTCTAATAGTCTGGAGATCGATGTGTTGTAGAACGGTGAAGGTTCGAGTCTTAGAAATACAGTATAATAATGTATATTTGCTCTGTGTGTTTGCATTGTGCACAAATATTAAATAATAAAGTGTGTTACAGCATTAAAACCATTGCCTTGTCTTTAACCACGGTAGACCCGTCATGTCTGGGCCCCTGTCCTCCATTCAACTCCTTCCTCCCACTTGTCTACGCGAGTCATAGTGAAGTACGGCTAAATAAACAATGTGTACAGCTGGGGGTGGGTGGTAGACTGGCACAAAGGCTGTCCGGATGTCCGCGGCGAAGTTGGCGATAGGTGGGCTCCACGTGTTTCATCTACTTTGAGGTACGGGTAAGACCACTTGTTCAGTCGGTTGCCTCCCCGAATACCAAATACTTTAATGCCAAAACCTTTTTTAGTATTATGCCAAAATTTAAACCTGGACAAAAAGTCAAGGTTATTATTATTATTATTATTATTATTATTATTATTATTATTATTATTATTATTATTATTATTATTATTATTATTATTATTATTATTATTATTATTATTTTTACTATTATTATGATTATTATTGTTATTATTGTTATTTCATTATCCCAGCACAGTTTATACAACCAGAAATACATAAGATATAATAAAAAAACATACAATCATCATCACAAAATAAATAGACACATAGAACTATACATAACAAAGAAACATCACATTACAATGAACGACACTTTCTCTTGAAAGTAAAAGTTGAGTCATTAAAAACATCTATACCTAAGTCATCTCGTTGGGACAGTAGGTTATTAAAATTTGTTTGTACTTGTGGTAGATATGAGTATTTTTAAAGGTCAACTCTGGCCTTTGGCGGATAAAACAAACAGGTACTTCTTTACCTACGAATTTTTTTGTCTGAGTTTTTTTTTTTCTTTTTTTTGGGAATTGGCACATTTAAATGAATTAACCTTTAAACCTCAGAACAATCTATACCATTGTTCAATAGTTTGTGTAAAAACATAAAATCAGCAGCCTGTCTTCTACCAGATAGCGTTTGCAAGTCTAGGTCTTCACATTTTCTTACATAATCCTTCCTGTGGTACACAAATGTGGGGTCGTCCAGGCGTGACAGCCACTTAACAAATCGCTGCTGGAGTCGCTCTAGAATATCCACCCTTGTCTTGTGATGTAGAGACCAAATAATACTAGCGTTCTCCACCTGAGGCCACACTAGACTCAGGTAAACACGTCATATAGTATCTTTAGACAAGACAGAGTGCAGATTACGTTTAAAAAATCCAAGCAATCTAAAAGCTTTTGACAGGATTGCAGTTATGTGGTCATTATAAGAAAAATCAGAGGTTAACAAAACACCAAGATCATTTACACTAAATACTCTATTTAGTGTACCATCGCTAAAGGAATATATAAAATGAAATGGATTTCTCCTCGTTGTAAAAGATAAAAAAAAACATTTTTTGAGGCTAAGCTTTAAATTCCAAGTAGCACACCAACGACATAAAGCTAAAAAGATTCCAGAAGTTGTAAACAGTCTTGAAGGGATCTAACTGGAGCAAACAGTTTGACGTCATCAGCGTACATAAGACATTGAGACAGTACCGTTTTTGCTATATCGTAAACAAATATGTTGAACAACAACGGCCCTAAAATAGAGCCCTGGGGAACCCCGGACGTTACCTCCTCGGGAAGAGAACTTACCCCATTAATCACAACAGGCTGCTTACGGCCAGTTAGATAGCTTGGTAATAAATCAATTAAAGAGCCAGATATGCCAATGTAAATGAGAAGAGCATGATCCACAGAATCAAAAGCTTTAGAAAAGTCGGTGTAAATAGCATCACCTGCACACCCCTATCAATATTTTCTCATATCGTGCTACAATATCAATAAGATTTGTAACCGTAGATCTACTAGGCATAAACCCGTGCTGGGAGTCAGGAATAAAAGCCTTAACATGAGAAAATATTAAATTATGCAGAAATTTCTCAAACATTTTAGAAAAAATGGTACTAGAGATATCGGCCTGTAGTTACATGTCACCACTTTTAAACACAGGACTGGTGTTACATTAGCACATTTCCAGCTATCAGGAAACATTCCTGACGACAATATACGATTGAAAAGAATAGTTAGGGGAACGGATAACTCAGTGGCACAGAGCTTGATCACAAATACTGGTACGCCATCACTAACCGGAGATTTACCGGTTTTGAGGTTGCCAATAATTGCTTCAACTTTCTCCCTCGAACTGGTTGCACTAATGAACCCTCTTCAAGTGGCGGGGGAGGATTTGGCAATTCACTACTTGGCTGGAACACTCATTTAAAATGCTGCGAAAAGAGATTGCAGGCCTCAAGTACGTTTTTCGATATAGTTCGATTATAGTGCACATTTACAGGCACTCTACTCTGCCTACACTTATTACGGATAAAGTTCCACAGGCACTTTGGATCGGAATTTGATAGAAATGGTCGCTCAAAGTTACCCAAGTACTCACTGTATTTCAATATATGAATTTTTTTGAATTCACTTCTTTCAACACTAAATTCGACGTAATCACATAGAAGATTACTTCTCTTCCATTTCTTGTGGGCGCGTTTTTGAGACAACTTTCAGACTTAAAAACTAAACTAACGAACTTTTTTTTTAAAGTTACACGGTTGTAAATAATATTTTTTATATTAGTTTATATTTTTCTCCGCTCTCTGACGTCTACATTTCTGCTCCTTCAAGCACTTTCACGAGTTCTGCCCGTGGTGGGAATTGGGGATTTTTTTGCGCAGGATGGGTCACACTGTTGGTGGTAAAGAAGTTTCCTGTAGTGTCGGTACCTATAGTGTATTAGTTTACACGCTTGTCAATAGATGGCAGGCCTTGTACGATCTTAAATAATCGATATTGTGATCGAAAATGTTTTGCGCTGCAAAGAAACTTGACGACGCGGAAAGATGGCTGCTAGTAAAGATGCGCGCTTGTCAACGGCTGGTATTTCTTCGGTTTTAAATGATTTGGATGGTGATGATGATGATGATTTGGAGGGAGATTTTATATCTGAGGATGAGGTATCGGCTGAAACTGATTTTGAAGAGGATTTATCGAGTGAAAGTGATTCAGATGAAGATTTGGTAGTAGGCCTAGGCTTAGGTAGGCCTACCAATGCGCATCCGCGCGCAAGTTCAGGACATCCAACTAGTTTCAACTCTCTGGGTGCATCAATATGGAAAATAAATTAAAGTGGGTGTGTTTATTTCAATCTAGAGATGTTTCTTAATATAATTCATATTCATTTATTTTTAAATGGTCCTAAAATTTTGATTGGAATGATATGATTCTAGAAAAGTTGTCTTCTTGTCTAATGTATAATATTTTTAACTGACTGTACACACAATTAAAATAACAAAAATAATAAGTAAATCATCTCAATCTATTCCTTGCATAAATCTGGCAAAAATTGGTGCAATTTTCATAGGTGTATCTCGAAAAAATAAAAAGTTACAGTGGTTTATACCTTGAACTGTGTAAATTATTTGGTTACCTGCAAATTAAATGGTGCATACAGGGGTATTGCCTTGAAATATAATGATGTCTGGATGGGTTAAGAGTAACATAAAATTTAAGTTTAGAGTAGAGATACTAATATAGTATATACCATGTATAGTGATACGTGAAAATAGCATTTTCAATTGTCATTTTATAGCGTTTTGTAGCATCTATTTTTTGCCAAGATTAAAAAACTTGAGAATGAAGTTTTCTCAAATTTTTATTTTTAAATCATGTCATACTATTAAAATTAAAATCAACCAAATTGCATTTATCATAAACAAAGTACAATTACTATGTTAAATATAATAAAATAGGAACAGAAAAACCATAGTTTCTACTGAAAAGTAGCGCTTTGTAGCATCTATACACAAAACGCTATTTTCACGTATCTCTAACCATGTAGAATTTCGCACCATCAGAACATTAGTGGCACAGCTAAAAAAAAACGATTTTTTGTATTTGGTATGCAAAATGTATCTCTTCCTCAGTTTTACCTGGTTCAATAGTGTAGTAACTCAAAAATTCAAAATATTAAAAGTCAGTTCATTACTGTATCTTTTCGAGTTTCTACGATCTGTTTCAAATGTTCGAATGTTCAAGGACGAAGCAAATAACTTTTTTGGAAGCAATAAAATATTGTCAACATAACAAGCCAATGTACACTATTTTTCCTTACACAAGTACCCACATTACTCAATTTCACAAACTTTTTTTTTAATAATATATGAAATAAGTAAAATGCATTACAATCCACATTACCACTAGTTACTAATATATAAACGTTAAGTAGGGGGTTCCTGAAATATATAATGCATATTATAACAGTTTGAAACTTCAAACGTGAATAACACAAAACTATCAGTTTTCAGTTGTGCCTGTAATGCTGTCATGTTGCGATTTGTTGCTGTGCAGATGTTTTATTACATGCTATTATCCATAAGAAAAACCAACTCTATAGCATACATAAAATGTGTATTGTCCATAAAGATGGTTGTAAATTGTGACAACCTAAACGTCAACAATAAAGATCATAATAAATAATTTATTCTCACTACTCGGCCCACCTCACGCCTTAACTCGGAACTCTTGGTTCCACCCCCTCTTAACAGCGCAGCCCTTGGCTCAACCCCCTCCACTCCCCCTCACCAGAGCGCAGCCTTTGGCTCCCCCAATCTACTCCCCCTCTTCAAAGCGCAGCCCTTGGCTCCACCCTCTCTACTCCCCCTCCTCAAAGCGAAGCCCTTAGCTCCACCCCCTCTACTCCTCCATCTCAAAGCGCAGCCCTTTGCTCCACCCCCTATACTCCCCCTCCTCAGAGCGCAGCCTTTGGCTCCCCCCCTCTACTCCCCCTCTTCACAGCGCAGCCCTTGGCTCCACCCTCTCTACTCCCCCTCCTCAAAGCGCAGCCCTAGGCTCCACCCCCTCTACTCCCCCATCTCAAAGCGCAGCCCTTGGATCCACCCCCTATACTCCCCCTCCTCAGAACGCGGCCCTTGGATCCACCCCCTCTACTCCCCCATCACAAAGCGCAGCCCTTGGCTTCACCCCCTCTACTCCCCCTCCTCACCGCGCAGCCCATGGCTCCACCCCCTTTACTCCCCCTCCTAAGAGCGCAGCCCTTGGATTGAACTCCTCCTCCACTCCCCCCCCCCACACAGCAAAGCCCCTAGCTCAATCCTGTCCACTCCCCCGCCTCAAAGCACAGTCCTTAGCACCATCCTCTGCACTCCCCCCTCCTAACGCGCAGCACCTAGCTCCACCCCCTTCACACGGCGCTGCTAATAGCTCCACCCCTCTTCAAAACACAGCCCCTAGGTCCGCCCCGACGAGACCGCCCTCCTGCGCGGCCTCCGTCTACTCGTCGAGTCAGTGGCGTAGGGCATCCACTGGACGGCCACGACGAGCTCAGTCCCGTCCACTCCCCCCTCCTCCCGCGCAGCACCTAGCTCCACCCCCTCTTCAGAACACAGCCCCTAGGTCCGCCCCGACGAGACAGCCCTCCTGCGCGGCCTCCGTCTACTCGTCGAGTCAGTGGCGTAGGGCATCCACTGCACGGCCACGACGAGCTCAGTCCGGCACACCTTCGTGATGTTGTTGTAGTTACCGTCGCACAGCAGAGGGGAGTCCCCGAGCAGAGAGAGGGTGTGGTGCCCGCCGGACTGACACTGCGCCCGGTGAGTCCGCAGGCTGACCTTGAACGTGCTCTTGTCAGCACACGGGCCCTGCGACCCCAGCTTGTAGCAGCGGCCGTCGGGGGCGTGACGGGCGTACCACGTGCCCGGCTCAAGGGCGTTCTCGCTGCGACAGGGATCCTCAAGGCACGAGCCCACCGGGCCGAACCCTGCAGGCGACATTGTCATTAGTACCGGCCAACCCTGCAGGCGACATTGTCATTAGTACCGGCCAACCCTGCAGGCGACATTGTCATTAGTACCGGCCAACCCTGCAGGCGACATTGTCATTAGTACCGGCCAACCCTGCAGGCGACATTGTCATTAGTACCGGCCAACCCTGCAGGCGACATTGTCATTAGTACCGGCCAACCCTGCAGGCGACATTGTCATTAGTACCGGCCAACCCTGCAGGCGACATTGTCATTAGTACCGGCCAACCCTGCAGGCGACATTGTCATTAGTACCGGCCAACCCTGCAGGCGACATTATCATTAGTACCGGCCAACCCTGCAGGCGACATTGTCATTAGTACCGGCCAACCCTGCAGGCGACATTGTCATTAGTACCGGGCCAACCCTGCAGGCGACATTGTCATTAGTACCGGCCAACCCTGCAGGCGACATTGTCACAGTACCGGCCAACCCTGCAGGCGACATTGTCATTAGTACCGGCCAACCCTGCAGGCGACATTGTCATTAGTACCGGCCAACCCTGCAGGCGACATTGTCATTAGTACCGGCCAACCCTGCAGGCGACATTGTCATTAGTACCGGGCCAAGCCTGCAGGCGACATTGTCATTAGTACAGGCCAACCCTGCAGGCGACATTGTCATTAGTACCGGCCAACCCTGCAGGCGACATTGTCATTAGTACAGGCCAACCCTGCAGGCGACATTGTCATTAGTACCGGCCAACCCTGCAGGCGACATTGTCATTAGTACCGGGCCAACCCTGCAGGCGACATTGTCATTAGTACCGGCCAACCCTGCAGGCGACATTGTCATTAGTACCAGCCAAGCCTGCAGGCGACATTGTCATTAGTACCGGCCAACCCTGCAGGCGACATTGTCATTAGTACCGGCCAACCCTGCAGGCGACATTGTCATTAGTACCAGCCAAGCCTGCAGGCGACATTGTCATTAGTACCGGCCAACCCTGCAGGCGACATTGTCATTAGTACCGGCCAACCCTGCAGGCGACATTGTCATTAGTACCAGCCAAGCCTGCAGGCGACATTGTCATTAGTACCGGCCAACCCTGCAGGCGACATTGTCATTAGTACCGGCCAACCCTGCAGGCGACATTGTCATTAGTACCAGCCAAGCCTGCAGGCGACATTGTCATTAGTACCGGCCAACCCTGCAGGCGACATTGTCATTAGTACCGGCCAACCCTGCAGGCGACATTGTCATTAGTACCGGCCAACCCTGCAGGCGACATTGTCATTAGTACCGGGCCAACCCTGCAGGCGACATTGTCATTAGTACCGGCCAACCCTGCAAGCGACATTGTCATTAGTACCAGCCAAGCCTGCAGGCGACATTGTCATTAGTACCGGCCAACCCTGCAGGCGACATTGTCATTAGTACCGGCCAACCCTGCAGGCGTCATTGTCATTAGTACCGGCCAACCCTGCAGGCGACATTGTCATTAGTACCGGCCAACCCTGCAGGCGACATTGTCATTAGTACCGGCCAACCCTGCGGGCGACATTGTCATTAGTACCGGCCAACCCTGCAGGCGACATTGTCATTAGTACCGGCCAACCCTGCAGGCGACATTGTCATTAGTACCGGCCAACCCTGCGGGCGACATTGTCATTAGTACCGGCCAACCCTGCAGGCGACATTGTCATTAGTACCGGCCAACCCTGCAGGCGACATTGTCATTAGTACCGGCCAACCCTGCAGGCGACATTGTCATTAGTACCGGCCAACCCTGCAGGCGACATTGTCATTAGTACCGGCCAACCCTGCAGCCGACATTGTCATTAGTACAGGCCAACCCTGCAGGCGACATTGTCATTAGTACCGGCCAACCCTGCAGGCGACATTGTCATTAGTACAGGCCAACCCTGCAGGCAACATTGTCATTAGTACAGGCCAACCCTGCAGGCGACATTGTCATTAGTACCGGCCAACCCTGCAGGCGACATTGTCATTAGTCCGGCCAACCCTGCAGGCGACATTGTCATTAGAACCGGCCAACCCTGCAGGCGACATTGTCATTAGTACCGGCCAACCCTGCAGGCGACATTGTCATTAGTACCGGCCAACCCTGCAGGCGACATTGTCATTAGTACCGGCCAACCCTGCAGGCGACATTGTCATTAGTACCGGCCAACCCTGCAGGCGACATTGTCATTAGTACCGGCCAACCCTGCAGGCGACATTGTCATTAGTACCGGCCAACCCTGCAGGCGACATTGTCATTAGTACCGGCCAACCCTGCAGGCAACATTGTCATTAGTACCGGCCAACCCTGAAAGCGACATTGTCATTAGTACCGGCCAACCCTGCAGGCGACATTGTCATTAGTACCGGCCAACCCTGCAGGCGACATTGTCATTAGTACCAGCCAACCCTGCAGGCGACATTGTCATTAGTACCGGCCAACCCTGCAGGCGACATTGTCATTAGTACCGGCCAACCCTGCAGGCGACATTGTCATTAGTACCGGCCAACCCTGCAGGCGACATTGTCATAAGTACCGGCCAACCCTGCAGGTGACATTGTCATTAGTACCGGCCAACCCTGCAGGCGACATTGTCATAAGTACCGGCCAACCCTGCACGCGACATTGTCATTAGTACCGGCCAACCCTGCAGGCGACATTGTCATAAGTACCGGCCAACCCTGCAGGCGACATTGTCATTAGTACCAGCCAACCCTGCAGGCGACATTGTCATTAGTACCGGCCAACCCTGCAGGCGACATTGTCATTAGTACCGGCCAACCCTGCAGGCGACATTGTCATTAGTACCGGCCAACCCTGCAGGCGACATTGTCATTAGTACCGGCCAACCCTGCAGGCGACATTGTCATTAGTACCGGCCAACCCTGCAGGCAACATTGTCATTAGTACCGGCCAACCCTAAAGGCGACATTGTCATTAGTACCGGCCAACCCTGCAGGCGACATTGTCATTAGTACCGGCCACCCCTGCAGGCGACATTGTCATAAGTACCGGCCAACCCTGCAGGCGACACTGTCATTAGTACCGGCCAACCCTGCAGGCGACATTGTCATTAGTACCGGCCAACCCTTCAGGCGACATTGTCATTAGTACCGGCCACCCCTGTAGGCGACATTGTCATTAGTACCGGCCAACCCTGCAGGCTACATTGTCATTAGTACCGGGCAACCCTGCAGGCGACATTGTCATTAGTACCGGCCAACCCTGCAGGCGACATTGTCATTAGGACCGGCCAACCCTGCAGGCTACATTGTCATTAGTACCGGCCAACCCTGCAGGCAACATTGTCATTAGTACCGGGCAACCCTGCAGGCGACATTGTCATTAGTACCGGCCAACCCTGCAGGCTACATTGTCATTAGTACCGGCAGACCCTGCAGGAAACATTGTCATTAGTACCGGCCAACCCTGCAGGCGACATTGTCATTGGTACCGGCCAACCCTGCAGGCAACATTGTCATTAGTACCGGCCAACCCTGCAGGCGACATTGTCATTAGTACCGGCCAACCTTGCAGGCGACATTGTAATTAGTACCGGCCAACCCTGCAGGCGACATTGTCATAAGTACCGGCCAACCCTGCAGGCGACATTGTCATTAGTACCGGCCAACCCTGCAGGCGACATTGTCATTAGTACCGGCCAACCCTGCAGGCGACATTGTCATTAGTACCGGCCAACCCTGCAGGCGACATTGTCATTAGTACCGGCCAACCCTGCAGGCGACATTGTCATTAGTACCGGCCAACCCTGCAGGCGACATTGTCATTAGTACCGGCTAACCCTGCAGGCAACATTGTCATAAGTACCGGCCAACCCTGCAGGCGACATTGTCATAAGTACCGGCCAACCCTGCAGGCGACATTGTCATTAGTACCGGCCAACCCTGCAGGCAACATTGTCATAAGTACCGGCCAACCCTGCAGGCGACATTGTCATTAGTACCGGCCAACCCTGCAGGCGACATTGTCATAAGTACCGGCCAACCCTGCAGGCGACATTGTCATTAGTACCGGCCAACCCTGCAGGCGACATTGTCATTAGTACCGGCCAACCCTGCAGGCAACATTGTCATAAGTACCGGCCAACCCTGCAGGCGACATTGTCATTAGTACCGGCCAACCCTGCAGGCGACATTGTCATAAGTACCTGCAGGCGACATTGTCATTAGTACCGGCCAACCATGCAGGCGACATTGTCATTAGTACCGGCCAACCCTGCAGGCGACATTGTCATAAGTACCGGCCAACCCTGCAGGCGACATTGTTATTAGTACCGGCCAACCCTGCAGGCGACATTGTCATAAGTACCGGCCAACCCTGCAGGCGACATTGTCATTAGTACCGGCCAACCCTGCAGGCGACATTGTCATAAGTACCGGCCAACCCTGCAGGCGACATTGTCATTAGTACCGGCCAACCCTGCAGGCGACATTGTCATTAGTTCCGGCCAACCCTGCAGGCGACATTGTCATTAGTACCGGCCAACCCTGTAGGCGACATTGTAATTAGTACCGGCCAACCCTGCAGGCTACATTGTCATTAGTACCGGGCAACCCTGCAGGCGACATTGTCATTAGCACCGGCCAACCCTGCAGGCGACATTGTCATTAGTACCGGCCAACCCTGCAGGCTACATTGTCATTAGTACCGGCCAACCCTGCAGGCGACATTGTCATTAGTACCGGGCATTCCTGCAGGCGACATTGTCATTAGTACCGGCCAACCCTGCAGGCGACATTGTCATTAGTACCGGCCAACCCTGCAGGAAACATTGTCATTAGTACCGGCCAACCCTGCAGGCGACATTGTCATTAGTACCGGCCAACCCTGCAGGCAACATTGTCATTAGTACCGGCCAACCCTGCAGGCGACATTGTCATTAGTACCGGCCAACCTTGCAGGCGACATTGTCATTAGTACCGGCCAACCCTGCAGGCGACATTGTCATAAGTACCGGCCAACCCTGCAGGCGACATTGTCATTAGTACCGGCCAACCCTGCAGGCGACATTGTCATTAGTACCGGCCAACCCTGCAGGCGACATTGTCATTAGTACCGGCCAACCCTGCAGGCGACATTGTCATTAGTACCGGCCAACCCTGCAGGCGACATTGTCATTAGTACCGGCCAACCCTGCAGGCGACATTGTCATTAGTACCGGCTAACCCTGCAGGCAACATTGTCATAAGTACCGGCCAACCCTGCAGGCGACATTGTCATAAGTACCGGCCAACCCTGCAGGCGACATTGTCATTAGTACCGGCCAACCCTGCAGGCAACATTGTCATAAGTACCGGCCAACCCTGCAGGCGACATTGTCATTAGTACCGGCCAACCCTGCAGGCGACATTGTCATAAGTACCGGCCAACCCTGCAGGCGACATTGTCATTAGTACCGGCCAACCCTGCAGGCGACATTGTCATTGGTACCGGCCAACCCTGCAGGCAACATTGTCATAAGTACCGGCCAACCCTGCAGGCGACATTGTCATTAGTACCGGCCAACCCTGCAGGCGACATTGTCATAAGTACCTGCAGGCGACATTGTCATTAGTACCGGCCAACCATGCAGGCGACATTGTCATTAGTACCGGCCAACCCTACAGGCTACATTGTCATTAGTACCAGCCAACCCTGCAGGCGACATTGTCATTAGTACCGGCCAACCCTGCAGGCGACATTGTCATTAGTACCGGCCAACCCTGCAGGCAACATTGTCATTAGTACCGGCCAACCCTGCAGGCGACATTGTCATTAGTACCGGCCAACCCTGCAGGCGACATTGTCATTAGTACCGGCTAACCCTGCAGGCAACATTGTCATAAGTACCGGCCAACCCTGCAGGCGACATTGTCATTAGTACCGGCCAACCCTGCAGGCAACATTGTCATTAGTACCGGCCAACCCTGCACGCGATATTGTCATTAGTACCGGCCAACCATGCAGGCGACATTGTCATTAGTACCGGCCAACCCTGCAGGCGATATTGTCATTAGTACCGGCCAACCCTGCGGGCGACATTGTCATTAGTACCGGCCAAACTGCTGCAGCCGCGTAACTGCAGCAACTTAACCATCACATAATGGAATCCTTATAATAGTATGAGGGTATTGGGTCTATGACGTCGGTAGGGTGATTTTTCAGGTCGCCAATAGGGCCGCCAGATGAGTATGAAGAACATAAAACAGTAAGAAGACGGATGATCGAGGCCACATGGGATGAATAATGATATTATGATATAATATGGACAAGAGAGCCCTCTTTCCGCGCACCGGTCACCTAGGTGAGGGACATACTTCAAATTCGCTAATACTATTACTTACCAATACTCCCCTAAACTAATCTACGGATTTATAACATCAAATAAGTTATTTAATAAAAAGGAAATAACAATAATTTTAATAAAAATAATAATAATACTAATAATAATAATAATCAAAATAATAATAATAATAATAATTATTATTATTATTATTATTATTATAATAATAATAATAATAATAATAGAAATAATTATAATAATAATAAAGCCATAATAATAAGCGAATAATATGCGGTGTGGTCTACCTTCCAAGTACTCCGCCATCAGGACACGGCGGTCCGGGCAGGGTCCACGCTGGTAGAGGGGGTGGCAGGCACCCTCCCACACGGTCGTCCCGTTGGCGCCCCCCACCACTTCCTGCTTGAACCGGATGTGAGCCTTGACGCATGCGCACTCGCCCTCGCCGTAAGAGTCGCGCCTCAGCTCGTTGCCTGGACACGTGGAGGTGATTACTGACTGAAGATAGTATTTGTATTTGTATTTATTAGCAGCTGTGATGATTGATTAATGGGGCTTAACGTCTCATATTTATGCAACGATGGCTAATCGAGACGATGAGCGGGTGATAATGAAGATGAGAAAGATGATAATGAAGAATAAAGCCACATCCGAATCAGATCCATTGTACGTCGCGTGGGTCGTCATACGGGAGTCCAGCAAGGGAGGGCAGGGCCATGTGGGAGGATAAATCTTCAGTGGGACAGTGGGGGGGAGGGGCAGGGTCTCCTTTTGTCGCCTCTTACGACTAGCAGAGTCTCTCTGGGCCTATTCTTCCCCGGGCCCAGACGGGTATTAGCAGCTGTCGGATAACATAATATGCTGTAGCACGGACACGCATTGTAACATGAGCATAGTCAAGGTACGTCTACTAGACAGGGAATAGATATAATACGTAGCAACGGGGCGCTATGTCTATTGCGTTACGCAGCTTCTATGTCGTTGGCCAACATAAGATGACGTTAAGTTGATTATTTACTTGTGACTTTAATTTTATCAAGAAACTAAATATTTTTCAATGCGTCGTGAGAGCCTCTAACAACGTGTAAAGTTATATTGATATTTCATAATTTACCTTGACAGAGATCACCATACAATGCAATAGTTACCATTGAACATAAGTCCGTGACATGGCATAATAAAATGGGATCTCATGTGGTAGATATATCGCAGTTCTTGTGACTTAAATACTAAGTACACAGATAAAACGTAGTTAATTTGTTATCTGTGCTAACAGGAACAGAGGTTCCGGTTGCTAGTCCAGTCATTCCCCTTGTCCGCTAACCACCTCCTGTAGTAGCTTGAGAACAGTTAGCGCGGGGAACTATACCTGTATAGGGACATAGCCTCGCCTTGTCCGCCATCTTGTAACACTGCCCGTCCTCAGGCCAGAAGATCCTTGATCCGCCCCCGCATGGCTTCGTGTTACAAACCAGCCGCCTCCTGTTCTGTCCATTGGGGACGAAGTTTTCGTTCTTGTCCAGCACCAACCACTGGTCCGCAGCACAGGGGCCCTGGTGGCGGATACGGTAGCAGTTGCCGTTGCTGTGTAGCACCTGCAGGGTATTATTATATTACTAGCAGTTGCCGTTGCTGTGCAGCACCTGCAGGGTATTATTATATTACTAGCAGTTGCCGTTGCTGTGCAGCACCTGCAGGGTATTATTATATTACTAGCAGTTGCCGTTGCTGTGCAGCACCTGCAGGTTATTATTATATTACTAGCAGTTGCCGTTGCTGTGCAGCACCTGCAGGTTATTATTATGTTACTAGCAGTTGCCGTGGCTGTACAGCACCTGCAGGGTATTATTATATTACTAGCAGTTGCCGTTGCTGTGCGGCACCTGCAGGGTATTATTATATTACTAGCAGTTGCCGTCCTGTGCAGCACCTGCAGGGTATTATTATATAACTAGCAGTTGCCGTTGCTGTGTAGCACCTGCAGGGTATTATTATATTACTAGCAGTTGCCGTTGCTGTGAAGCACCTGCAGGGTATAATTATATTACTAGCAGTTGCCGTTGCTGTGCAGCACCTGCAGGGTATTATTATATTACTAGCAGTTGCCGTTGCTGTGCGGCACCTGCAGGGTATTATTATATTACTAGCAGTTGCCGTTGCTGTGCAGCACCTGCAGGTTATTATTATATTACTAGCAGTTGCCGTTGCTGTGCAGCACCTGCAGGGTATTATTATATAACTAGCAGTTGCCGTTGCTGTGCAGCACCTGCAGGGTATTATTATATTACTAGCAGTTGCCGTTGCTGTGTAGCACCTGCAGGGTTTTATAATATTACTAGCAGTTGCCGTTGCTGTGAAGCACCTGCAGGGTATTATTATATTACTAGCAGTTGCCGTTGCTGTGCGGCACCTGCAGGGTATTATTATATTACTAGCAGTTGCCGTCCTGTGCAGCACCTGCAGGGTATTATTATATTACTATCATTTGCCGTTGCTGTGCAGCACCTACAAAGTATTATTATATTACTAGCAGTTGCCGTTGCTGTGCAGCACCTACAAAGTATTATTATATTACTAGCAGTTGCCGTTGCTGTGAAGCACCTGCAGGGTATTATTATATTACTAGCAGTTGCCGTTGCTGTGTAGCACCTGCAGGGTATTATTATATTACTAGCAGTTGCCGTTGCTGCCCGGCACCTGCAGGGTATTATTATATTACTAGCAGTTGCCGTTGCTGTGAAGCACCTGCAGGGTATTATTATATTACTAGCAGTTGCCGTTGCTGTGCAGCACCTGCAGGGTATTATTATATTACTAGCAGCTGCCGTTGCTGTGAAGCACCTGCAGGGTATTATTATATTACTAGCAGTTGCCGTTGCTGTGTAGCACCTGCAGGGTATTATTATATTACTAGCAGTTGCCGTTGCTGTGCGTTACCTGCAGGGTATTATTATATTACTAGCAGTTGCCGTTGCTGTGCGGCACCTGCAGGGTATTATTATATTACTAGCAGTTGCCGTCCTGTGCAGCACCGGCAGGGTATTATTATATTACTATCATTTGCCGTTGCTGTGTAGCACCTGCAGGGTATTATTATATTACTAGCCGTTGCCGTTGCTGTGCATCACCTGCAGGGTATTATTATATTACTAGCAGTTGCCGTTGCTGTGCAGCACCTGCAGGGGTATTATTATATTACTAGCAGTGTCCGTTGTTGTGTAGCACCTGCAGGGTATTATTATATTACTAGCAGTTGCCGTTGCTGTGCTGCACCTGCAGGGTATTATTATATTACTAGCAGTGTCCGTTGTTGTGTAGCACCTGCAGGGTATTATTATATTACTAGCAGTTGCCGTTGCTGTGCAGCACCTGCAGGGGTATTATTATATTACTAGCAGTGTCCGTTGCTGTGCTGCACCTGCAGGGTATTATTATATTACTAGCAGTTGCCGTTGCTGTGTAGCGCCTGCAGGGTATTATTATATTACTAGCAGTTGCCGTTGCTGTACAGCACCTGCAGGGGTATTATTATATTACTAGCAGTGTCCGTTGCTGTGCTGCACCTGCAGGGTATTATTATATTACTAGCAGTTGCCGTTGCTGTGCAGCACCTGCAGGGTATTATTATATTACTAGCAGTTGCCGTTGCTGTGTAGCACCTGCAGGGTATTATTATATTACTAGCAGTTGCCGTTGCTGTGCAGCACCTGCAGGGTATTATTATATTACTTGCAGTTGCCGTTGCTGTGTAGCACCTGCAGGGTATTATTATATTACTTGCAGTTGCCGTTGCTGTGCAGCACCTGCAGCGTATGTTCATATGACTAGCAGTTGCCGTTGCTATGCAGCACCTGCAGGGTATTATTATATTACTAGCAGTTGCCGTTGCTGTGAAGCACATGCAGGGTATTATTATATTACAAGCAGTTGCCGTTGCTGTGCAGCACCTGCAGGGTATTATTATATTACTTGCAGTTGCCGTTGCTGTGTAGCACCTGCAGGGTATTATTATGTTACTAGCAGTTGCCGTTGCTGTGTAGCACCTGCAGGGTATTATTATATTACTAGCAGTTGCCGTTGCTGTGTAGCACCTGCAGGGTATTATTATATTACTAGCAGTTGCCGTTGCTGTGTAGCACCTGCAGGGTATTATTATATTACTAGCAGTAGCCGTTGCTGTGCGGCACCTGCAGGGTATCATTATGTTACTAGCAGTTGCCGTTGTTGTGTAGCACCTGCAGGGTATTATTATATTACTAGCAGTTGCCGTTGCTGTGTAGCACCTGCAGGGTATTATTATATTACTAGCAGTTGCCGTTGCTGTGCAGCACCTGCAGGGTATTATTACATTACTAGCATTTGCTGCGGTGGCTTCACTCACGTGGATTTATGGGTTTTGTACAATTATTGTGGTACGTAAAATAGTAAAACACATAATTCTTAATTTTTAAATGAGAATCTAAATATGAATTTTTAAGGTCGGTTGTTAAGATTGTATCATAAAAGAAATTCCCTCGCCCTTTCACATCCCTTAAAGTGATTTTCGGAAAACGGTAAACATAATTCTTTGATTTTAAAGGAGAATATAAAGAACAATTTTTATGTCTGTAACATTTGTTGTTTTAGTTTGACGTGGAGTAATAATAAAATCCTAACCACTTATTCACCCCTCTCAACTAGACTTTTAGGAAATGGTGAATCTTGTGTTGTTTTAGTCTGAAAGGATAACCTAATCCTTGAGCTTCACGTCTATAACAAATTGTTTGTTTAATACAAAATTCACCCCTATGTTTACCGCCTGTTTACCGGTGGAGTTTCATAAAATTCTAAGACAATTTTTTACGTATTTTTTTAAGTAGAATCTTAATAGCATATAAAACGACTAAACATGTTCAGTTTGTGTGTTAAAAACAAAAAAAACCGCTTACACCCCCATAACTGAATTTTCTAGAAATATTCAAAGACTTACTTTCGTATGTTTCGAGAAATATCTATACCGATTTTAAAGTCTGTTACGTTTATCATCATTTTTTCGGATAGAGGAAACTTTTAAAAAAAATAAACGCCCGCTTGTCAACCCCATTACCTGGATTTTCAGAAAACAGTATAACATGTGATAAATTTTTAATTCGAATTTAAATACCAATTTTCACGGCTGTAAATGCATCAGTTTTTAAGTAATATCTTCATTTTGATAAAAACACCCCCTTCTCGCCACTTTTTACTGCATTTGCGAAAAATGGTAAAATTTGTGTTTCTTTATGTGCAAAGAAGAATCCATGTAACAAGTGTCTCGAATATCTTCGTTTTTCGAAATACAAAATTCAACACCCCCCCCCCCCCCCCCCCCCCCCGCCCCTCCCACTTCACCACCTTTTCACCCTCCGTAACAGCATTTTAGAAAAATGTTCCTTTAGCCTACCTTCTGTTGTAGAAAACACTGCAGCTCGCTGTTGTTGAATGTTGGCGCTGCCCTGGGTAGCGAGGGGGTGTCTCCGATAGCCTGGCTCACACTCAACAGTATCAGGTAGAGCGCCAATCTTTGTTCCATCCTTGTCTCGTGCGCTGGAACATTAACAGTGCAGTGTTTATTAATACTTCAGAATCGAAGAGAAGGAGGTCCTCACAGTAAAGAAGAAGAAGCCCAAAGAGTCGACACAACAACATAAGCGACAAACCAGGATGGAGATATACTTACTTGAAGACTCCAGCCAAGAGGTGATCAGGAGAATGGAAGAGGATAATACAAGTCAGGGGACCTGGGTGTAGATAAGCCTCGGCTTCGGTGACACCAGGCGTACAGATGTATTAATGAAAAAAAAAAAAAAAAAAAATACTTTCAGTGGGCAGCAACTGAGCAAGTTCTCGGTATGGAGGGGGAGCTCCGGGGTTAGGTGGCACTGGGATCTGGCTGGTAGGGTTCTTTGACCTGAAGGGGGGCCCTTGCAGATGGATGTCATCTCCCTTAACGATGCATCTGCTTCTGACCCACCTAGCCTATGGTTCCCCTTCACGTTGTACGGCTGTTAAGGTTGACAATGAGGGAGGAGACGTTGTCTGCTGGTTAGAGCATATGCGGTTTCAAATCCTCACGTCTTCTGAAGTAAGAACCGGGCCGAGGCTTGCTTTTATTGGTTGGCTGAGCCTGGCAGATGGAGAACTGTATAAAACCTACTAAACTCAATAGGTTGGGAAACTGGGCCTAAGTGTTCATTGACCGAGAGTGTGATGAGCGGTCTAGACCACCCTTAACCCCGGCATCTGGCGCCCCCGTTGGGATAGATGGCCTTCCTTCGTACGGCGCACAGTGGGGGCTGACCGATAACTGATAAGTCGGGAAACAAAATGATACCTAGCAACCCTAGAATTAAGCAAAAGGATGAGAGACAAGGCACGGATAAGGATATGAGTGGTGAATTCGAGCAAGACACCTTTATGGATAGCTCAAGCCTGGCAGAGGAGGATATAGGCAACCCAAGA
This sequence comes from Isoperla grammatica, assembly GCA_945910005.1. Classification (NCBI taxonomy): domain Eukaryota; kingdom Metazoa; phylum Arthropoda; class Insecta; order Plecoptera; family Perlodidae; genus Isoperla; species Isoperla grammatica. Next base: position 10,389,934 of record OX246749.1, read on the forward strand.
CAACCTTACACATGCTTTCGTCACATCCGGGGTATTCCTAGCCAACCAGCGGACCGCCCGAGACAATAGCGCGCAAATACCGATCGCTGATTAGCTACGAATACCTCGCCTGTGACGAAAGCATATGTAAGGTAGTCTTGGGTTGCCTATATCAATCGGATGACAACCATTCCTGCGTTTAGAAGATCTTTCCATAAGCAGAGATCGCCAGATGGAGTACAAGGACAATGTGGAATTAATAAAGAAGCAGTGGCTTCAACAATGATGGGAAAGGACTTCAATAACAAAAATGCATATAGTTTTTGAAAACCGAAATTCTAACAGTTCCGTCTGAGATAACAATTGAACAACCTTCCCAGTTCCAATCAACCGCACTAATCTGACACAACAGTTCCTCCCCCGCCATTCTTATCTTACCATCAGCAGTTCCAAAACATCTAGTGAGTCGAGAGGGTGTATGAGTGTACAGCCTGGGCTAGTGATGGAAACGAGTTTTTGTAGCCTGAGGTGATCGCAGCTCGCAGTGAAACCCATAATAGTCTGTATCTACATTATGCAACTTCTTATACACAGATAAGAATAAGCACGTTTGAATGATATTATGCGGAAATCCATTTGAAAAAATCAACTTGAAGATTTTAATTTATTTAAAGAAAACTTCTCAACGGATTTAAATAATTTTTCTTGCAATTATTAGCAACATATCAAGAAATAATGTTCACAAATTCTAAGGCTGTAACTTAAACCACCATCTTGTAAATACATTATATGTATTTACAAGACAACGTGTAGGTCCAAGATGGCGGCAGGGGTTAGTTTTGGTGTCACTCGGCTCTGTGTTCTAACTGTGCTAGTGTGCGTCATACGTTCAACAGTGACTTGTAACGAACATCGTTGTGTGCGTCAAAACACGCGCGAGAGGTTGGCTACAGGAGTACCACTGGAGGATTTATTAGTGTCGAGCAAATCATCAGTAAGTTGTTACACTATAATATTCTCTAGTGGTAGTCTCAAGCACACTGTTGTGCATGTGCGTGTGCGTGTGCGGCCGTGTGAGCGGTTTGGGCCGGGTCGGGTTACGCAGTCCACCCCAACCAGACACCGAGGCCGACTCGCTGCCGCCCACCCCCTACTGACATTCCTACTACTGGCCATGTGCGGCGATATACAACTCAACCCTGGACCAGGCATGCTGGGGGCGGGAGCCACCTGTCAAATATGTCTCAACATCGGACGCAGGAACCAGCTTTCGACAACGTGTAGTCAATGCAACCTGACTTCTCACAACACTTGTGCGAAAATAAATAGTTCTCTACACAGGAGAATTATAAAAGGCACGGCGTCATGGTCCTGCTGGAATTGTTCATTGCCACAATTTGACAACTCCATCTTCAACAATTCTCATCAACAAATTAACTTAAATTGCTCCGACAAAAACCTGACCAAATCACTAAGTAACAAAATCACTATTCTGTCATTCAATGCAAGAAGTTTAAAGTGCCTTAAAAGACAGTCTGACATTGAATCTTGGCTTGAAAACCAAGACCCGTCCATCGTGTGCGTTAATGAAACTTGGCTTGACCCATCTGTTAACGATGGAGAAGTGTTTCCCACCAACTACAGGGTGTTCCGCAAAGATCGCTCGGGGTCGCGCGGCGGGGGTGTTCTTCTAGCGGTGCGGCCCGAGCTCTGCCCTGTGCGGAGGCCCGACCTGGAGCGACCGGACGCGGAAGCTGTGTGGGTGGAGATAACGGTCGGTCAAGTCAAACTGCTTGTATGTTCCGCATACAGAGCTCCTAACTCTAGCGATAGGGTGAACAATGACCTCATAGCCTCTCTAGACTCAGCGCAAGATGTCAAGAACTCGGTGAAGGGAACAATTATCTGTGGCGACTTTAATTTAAATATAGACTGGCAAAAATACCCTATACCGCTTAACCCAGTGTCAAATCAATTTTTAACTGCTTTTCTAAATTTGTTTTTACAACAGCTGGTAACCGAGGCAACAAGAATTACAGCTAGTTCTCGCTCGTTGTTGGACCTGTTTTTATGTAATGACCCATCGCTTATCAGTACTATATCGGTGATTCCGGGCGTCAGTGACCATCTTGCTGTTAGCGCTACACTACAACTAACACTGCCAAGAGCTAAGAGACTCAATGTGGAAGTGCTTAACTATAAAAAAGCAAACTGGGATCTTCTAAAAACATTGTTCTCTCAACACCTGCCATCGTGTTCGTGGGGGAGCACAATTGACAACGCATGGGACGTCTGGTGTGAAAGGTTCTGGTGGTGTGTTCATCAAGCCATACCCACAGTGGCAATAAAGGGTAGGAGGCGGCCGCCGTGGATAAATAGCCAGATAATCAAACAAATTCGGGAACGAGAAGCTTTGTACAAACAGTGGAAGAAAGCTCCTACGAACACAAACTGGGACAAGTATAAAGTTAGCCGTAACAATACTAAGACCTCGGTTCGAAACGCCCACTCTGATTATGTATGGAAACTAGGGAAAGCTAAGAATTCCAAGGAGCTTTGGAAATACATTCATTCCAAACGCGGTAGTGCTGCCCCTCTGTTTTTTACCGTAAACGGAGTTAAGGTGTCGAGGGCTTCTGATATCGCTAACAGTTTTGGCGCGAAGTTCAAAAGCAATTTTTCACCCCCCTGTGTAAAAAGTCAAAACTCATCTTCAACTTTACCTCCATACATGAAATGCGCTGGTATTCCATTCTCTAACATATATGTCACCACGGAAGAAGTGTCGCTTGTACTTAAGAATCTGCGGCCAGGCTCTGCTAGCGGGCCTGATAAGATTCCTTCCCGCGTTCTACAGGCGTGTGCTAAATCCCTGGCCCCTTCTTTAGCCTGTCTATTCAATGAATCGCTCAACTCTGGAACTGTACCTCAGCAATGGAAGAAAGCAAACGTTGTCCCAACTTATAAATCAGGAACGAGGGAGGATGTAAACAATTATCGGCCGATTTCACTCACTTCGGTGGTGTGTAAGGTCTTGGAAAGAGTGGTGTCCAATCACCTTGTTCAGCACTTAAAGTCTAACAATAACTTCAACGAGCAACAACATGGCTTTGTTAAGAGACGTTCTTGTGTGACGATGCTGACCAAGGCCATCGATATGTGGCAACATGCCCTGGACAGTGGAACATCGAAGCAGGTTGATGTAGTTACGTTGGACTTCAGTAAAGCTTTTGACCAAGTCCCTCACGAGCGTCTACTACTGAAGCTGGAACACATGTACAATGTAAAGGGTAAAGCTCTCGCATGGATAACATCATTCCTGTGTAACAGACTTCAGTCAGTGGTTTATGATGGAGCTACATCACCAGCGGTCACTGTGACGTCAGGGGTACCACAGGGGTCTGTTTTAGGCCCTCTTTTGTTTGTCATATTTATGATGGATCTTCCGCAGTGCGTCGAGTCTAATTTGCTACAGTATGCTGATGATTGCACGTTATACAGAACGATTGCCTGTGTTGAGGACGTATACACACTGCAGAATGATCTGTCAAATATACAAGCATGGTGTCACGTCAATGACATGAAACTGAACCCATCCAAGAGTAATGTGTTGACCCTCACTCGCAACAAATCCAGTTTTGAACAAAATTACTCCATTCATGAAACGCAGCTACATCGTTGCAAATCCACCAAGCTATTAGGACTCACAGTTACCGACAACCTCAAGTGGAACGTACATGTGGACGTGGTTCGAGCAAAGGCTTCAAAAGTTCTGGGCTTCATATCGAGGACTCTGTACGGCTGTCGTCCAAGTGTTGCTCGATCTATGTACCTCACACTCGTAAGACCGATCTTCACGTGGGCTACCCCGGCGTGGCACCCAACGTCTAAATCAAATCTATCTAAGCTTGAGTCCCTACAAAACCGTGCCACTAGATTCATCCAGAGAGGTCGCTGTGGTGGAGCGGCTGACAGATTAAAAAGAAGCCGAATACCTAGTGTTGAAAACCTGCTTAACCAAACAGATCTCATATTTTTGAAAAAGTGTTTTTGTGAAGTGATTGACCTTAACCCTTTAGAGAAAATCCAATTGTCATTCAGATCCGTACCTCGAAAACACAGTGTATTTTTAACTCCTCCATTTGCTCGCACGATTGCATATCAGTCTGGTTTCTATTATAGATCAGTTGCTCTCTGGAATGCGTTGCCTGCCTCGCTAAAATCAAACTGCAGTGTAGAAAGGTTCGGCAAGGCAGTCAAAGATATGTTTTCACATACAGTATCTCCTATGTCAAATCGCGCCAATTTAAACCAGCCAGTGTTTGTACAAACTATCTTGAAATACGACCAACTAATATCCCATCTCTCATAACAGGGCATGATTGTCAAAAGCCCACTCATTATAACGTCTCTAGTACTATCGCCACAAGAACAATAACAATAATCATCATAAATCTCTTCAAGAACACATTCTCAAGTCATTCATTATTAACTTTTATATATAAAATGTTCTCCGTTTGCTTTGCTAATATTGCCTGTAAGAATGTATTATATTATTTGTCTAATAGAAACTATTTAAAAGGTGTAGGATATAGCGTCTCATTAGGGTTCATTTACTGGAAGAGTACATCCTTCCTATTAGTATAATTTAAAGATCATATTAAATATACGTATCATTGTACCATATGCATGCTTCTTTAGTTTTAGTCTTAGTTCAGTATTTGTCATATGTTGACAACCAATTTATCTAGTGGGATTAATCTTGAATTTTTGCCAAAGTATGTATTGGTTTTATTTAATTAATTAATTAATTAATTAATTAATTACGGACAATAGTAATAGTAAGAATAATAGTATAAATAGGAATAACTATGTAAATAAGTGTTACGGTATGTTCGTGTAAAATGCAAATTCTTATATTTGTAGCAATGTAATGTATGTATGTATCTGTAAATGGTGGCAAGACACTTATTGTGCTATGGGGCTCGGCCCTTTTCTTGTTGCCATCAATATGCTTTATCTTGTTTGTTATGACTGTATTGCATATTGAAAATAAAATAATAATAATAATAATAAAGGTATCATTTTTTTGTAAGAGTAATATGATATGCAAAAAATGACGTTTTTAACTTATTGAAAAAAAATCGCTCATCTGGCAACGCGGAGGGTTTACGTAGTTATTTTTATCTTAATTTACTTTGAAGAATAACCCCACAATTTGTCGACAAAAAGTATGGAAGCAACCGGCTAAATTAAAAAAAAAAAAACATTGGTAGGGTCATGCCTGCTAGACTAGGCCCTTAATAGGCCTGAAAAAACAATTACTTAAGAAACAACTCGTTTCCAGGCAATTATAAATACCTAGACTAGATCTAGGTAGTGCTGGAGCCATAGGTCCTAGGCCAGACTATTTTCCTGTTTAGCTTTCCTTTCGACGATTGATTTAGGTCTACAATATTGAACAAGAAGTGCAATTTACGAACTATAAGTATAATTAATTTGCAGGCAATTCTGATAATACTCCATTTTACGTCAAGAGAAAGAATATTTCCGAAAACAAAGAGGTCGGGAAAATTAATCGGGGATGAGAATAGGCCAGGCCAATATTTTTTGTCATTTCCACAATCACCGTCATCATAGTCATAGTCTGAATGGCTGTTAGTAATTAAGCGAGCGAAGCGAGCGTTTCCACTTGACTCTTATGGCACTTCATTCTGTTTTTTTGTTTGTTTGTTTGTTTGTTTTTTTTTTTTTTTTTTGTTTTTATGTCCGTCGATAGCGGTCGAACGGAAAGTCCGATCAACTTGAAATTTGGACCATCCACAAGCCTCGATGTGGATTGAAGGTGTATAGTTTTGAGGCAAAATCGTTCGAAAAGTTACAAAGTTACACCATAGTTACTGCAAAATATTTTTCTGAAAAAAAATGGCGGCAAAATGTGAGATAGCCAGATTTTTCTACAGTTTTTTCCGGTCACGAATATGTTAATGTAATGGCGATCTGATAAATATTGGCAAAGTTACACGAAAGTTACTCGAAAATATTTTTCTAAAACGCAGTAACGGCAAAATGTGAGGTGGCTATCTTATAGTAAATTTTTGTCCGGTCACGAATATACTAATGTAAACGCGATCCAATACGTATTAGAGACAGAAATTACATTTCTATTGCTGTCAATAAGTGTTAGTAACGGTGGCGGACCGTGTTGAAAACATGACCACGAAAATTCTTAGCAACGCACATTGCACTGCATCCAACAATGTCGGGAAGTATAATAGCTATGGAAATTAGAAACATTTTTGCAATGCGCATTCTTGAATTGTTGTTAATTGTTGTTTGTATTAGCATTGAAATCTCTTCGTCAGAAAGTTCGTAGATATTGACGCGCTCGCTTATCAACGCGTCAAACATAGCGTTTTCCTAGTTAAGCGAGCGAAGCGAGCGTCTCCACGAGACTCCTATGGCACTCCGTTCTGTTTTTTTTTTTTTTTTTTTTTTATGTCCGTCGATAGCGGTCGAACGAAAAGTCCGATCTACTTGAAATTTGGATCATCCACAAGCCTCGATGTGGATTGAAGGTGTATAGTTTTGAGGCAAAATCGTTTGAAAAGTTACAAAGTTACACCATAGTTACTGCAATTTTTTTTTCTGAAACAAAATGGTGGCAAAATGTGAGATAGCCATATTTTTCTAAAACTTATTCCGGTTACGAATATGTTCATTTTATGTCGATCTGATGAATATTGGCAAACTTACACAAAAGTTACTCGAAAATATATTTCTGAAACACAGTAACAGCAAAATGTGAGGTGGCTATCTTATAGTAAATGTTTGTCCGGTCACGAATATACTAATGTAAACGCAATCTGATACGTATTAGAGACAGAAATTACATTTCTATTGCTGTCAATAACTGTTAGTAACGGTGGCGGACCGCGGCGAGAACACTAGACAGAATGACAACGAAAAATCTTAGCAACGCCCATTGCACTGCATTCAACAATATCGGAAAGTATAATAGCTATGGAAATTAGAAAAATGTTTGTAATGCGCATACTTGAATTGTTGTTAATTGTTGTTGTTGTTATTACCTTTGAGATCTTTTCGCGAGAACGTTCGTAGATATGGACGCGCTCGCTTATCAACGCGTCAAACAGAGCGTTTTCCTAGTAATTAGCTTTATCATATCGCCGATCGTACTTGTGTACGCGCTCCGCCTATGGTTCACCGCACGGACTGTCGGCTAGCTACAAAACCCTGACGTCACAACTGTCTCTAGCCAATCACGGGGCGTTTTGTCAATTCGAATAATCGCGACTTTAGTCCAATATTAAACCTATTTAAAAAGTCCTATTTTAGTTGGGACTTGCATTAATATACTTTGTGTATCATATACTATTAAACTAAGTCAGAGGCGGACTGGGGGGGTAAGGGCCCCGTACGGAAAAGGATCTTAGGGGCCCCGGGACTTGGCGAAGATTTAAGGGGTCTGGGGCGAAGCCCCAGCCGCCGGAGGCGAAATTTTTTCACCCTATTATTTTGTTTGGAACGCATACAAACACGTTAAAAAATCGATAAATGATGATATGTTGAACAACGTGTTGAACTGTGAACACCACTTTAAAACACGAAATTGAAGAAGAAGCTTTCCCAGCAGTGGCAGTTGTATATTTCAAAATATATTGTTTCCCAACCTTCTACAAAATATATCGACTACTAGTTGTCCACTCGCATCGTGTAATTTGTACTCGCAACGAAGGAGCGGGATGTAGTTGGGGTCCGGGGCGAAGCCCCTGCCGCCGGAGGCAATGTCGCCGAAGGCGAAACAATTTTCGGCCCTGCATGATGCTTAGTGGTCTAAAACGCGTTTTGAGGCGAAATCCTATCATGAAAAACAATTAAACTAAAGTCAATATTGCATTGATAATCCCTTACATCATGGGTCTAGGATAGGAGTTCGATCCCGTCATTTGAGAAGTAATCTTATAGCTCAGTGCTGCGCTGGATCGGATTTCAGTATGCGCTGATAGATATATTTTTGTCACAAAGTTCGCCTTTTTAAATTTTGAACGGTTATAGACACGCGATCAGCCCGATTTGTCAGTCAGCTATTTTATGGATGGTGGTTTTGTAATGAGTGACATACGACTTGAAAACTATTTCATTTTTACTGAGCCTATAGCTATTATAAATGGGCAAAATGGTACTTTCAGATATAACAAAGTTTACACGCAAACTAACATAAGTCACTTTTAAGTAGCGAGCTAGCGAGCAGAAATCTTGAGGGTTCTCGTTTCCTATTTATTTGTTTAGAACGCATATAAACACGTGTAAAAATCAATAAATTATGATAGGTGTGTCGAACAAATATTGAACTGTGAACACCGCTGTTAAAACTAAATTAAGGAAAGAACTTTCCCAACACTGGCAGTTGGATATTTCAAACTGTTATGTTTCCTATAATTTGTTTAAAACGCATATAAACACGTTTAAAATCGATAAACGACGAAAAGCATGTGGAACAACATGTTGAACTGTGAACACCACTTCAAAAATTAAACTAAAGAAATTTCCAGCACTGGCATGTTTTATATTTCAAACTAAACTATAAAAAAGTAAGCTCTAAAGAGGAAAGCGGACATCTTTGTAGCACTTCTACATGGTTAATATCTCTTTTCACTGACATAAGAAACACATTCTGCTCGTATTACTATTGTTTCATAATCTATATAGCGTAAGATATTTTCAGGGGTTAGGTGGTGGCCCTCAAGGGGGCCCCCACCCGGGGGGGCCCCGTACGGGTTTCCGTAGTTCCGTACCTGCCAGTCCGCCTCTGAACTAAGTGCTTGGTTTAACAAACAAAATCGTACGCGTGTTCCCTATTATGATATGAACATTAAGAGGAAGGACTACTCGCCAATATTAAAACCCGCGAAATTAACGTATTTTCATCATATCTCAAAAACGCCACACAATATCGAAAAAGTGACAATTACACTTATTTTGAATTCGTGAGAGCTCAATACCGTAGCAAAAAGATTTATTAGTTTTCAGTAATTATAATTATTATTTCTTATTTAATTATTTCACAAGTTCGTTAGAAATAACAACTACAATTACTACAATCTACGAAATCTTTTTCATGCGGTATTGAGCTCACACGAATCCAAAATAAGCGTAGTTGTCACTTTTTCGATATTGTGTGGCGTTATTGAGATACAACGAAAATACGTTAATTTCGCGGGTTTTAATATCGGCTAGTATTAAAACTGCGCAAAATTAATGTTTGTTATTATACCATGAGAACGCTACAACATATTGAAAAAGTGATTCTGGTCCTGTCTTAAGTTTTGTATCAGCTACACAATGGGTTTAAAAAGTTAACAAATTAAATATTTTTACGGTCGTTATTTTATTTCTTTTAATAATTATTATATATTAAATTATAAATAAAATAACAATCGTAACGATGACAAGATGTGAACGTATTTAAACCCGTTCTGTAGCTGATAAAAAACCAAAGACAGGACCAGAATCAATTTTTCAATATTTGGAAGCTTTCTCATGATTATTTAAACAATATATTTATTTCGGGCGGTTTAATTTAGATCAAGTTTAAAATTTAAATTTAGAAGAGTGAATACTTGGAGACAACGACCGTGGTGGTCGTGGGTTCCCATTGTCCATATCCATATAGTGGAATATTTCTCTACGAGGAGTCATGAGGACGGCTTTTTAACGGTTGCCAACATTATCAAATCAAATCAAAGTTTCAGTTCACACTGTAGGTGTGAACATTATCTTTACAATCATGTTGATGTTGATGTTGAGGTTGTACTTCTAAATAAAAACCTTAGGCGGGATTCAAACCAGCGCCGTTGGCTTTGAAATCAATGCCCTTCCATTGGACCTACCTTAATGGTTCACTAATCCTTTGCCCGGGACAATCTGTCACACATTCGCTGACTAAGTTGTAGCTTAGCCTTAAGTTATGGCTGAGCTTTCCACACGTACACTATCCTAAAGTATATTCACACACGCGTGCCTGACTGAGTATTTTTAGCACACGGACACTATTCTATAGTACATTCTGACACGCTTAAGTCTGACTGAGTACCGCCTGACTGAGCCTTCTTAGCACACGGTCATTATTCTATAGTACATTCTGATACGCTTAAGTCTGACTGAGTACCGCCTGACTGAGCTTTCTTAGCACACGGACACTATTCTATAGTACATTCTGACACGCTTAAGTCTGACTGAGTACCGCCTGACTGAGCTTTCTTAGCACACGGACACCGACTGAGGGGAAGTCGAACCGAGCGAGCTCACGAGACGACAGTTGATGCAATACTGACCTCTGGCCTACTGGATCAGCCGGCTGACCTTGAGCTCGGAGAGCGCAACTTGCACAACACTCCGTGTACGCTACTTGCACTTCACTCCGTGTACGCTACTTGCACAACACTCCGTGTACGCTACTTGCACTTCACTCCGTGTACGCTACTTGCACTTCACTCCATGTACGCTACTTGCACAACACTCCGTGTACGCTACTTGCACTTCACTCCGTGTACGCTACTTGCACTTCACTCCGTGTACGCTACTTGCACATCACTCCGTGTACGCTACTTGCACAACACTCCGTGTACGCTACTTGCACTTCACTCCGTGTACGCTACTTGCACTTCACTCCGTGTACGCTACTTGCACATCACTCCGTGTACGCTACTTGCACAACACTCCGTGTACGCTACTTGCACTTCACTCCATGTACGCTACTTGCACATCACTCCGTGTACGCTACTTGCACTTCACTCCGTGTACGCTACTTGCACAACACTCCGTGTACACTACTTGCACTTCACTCCGTGTACGCTACTTGCACAACACTCCGTGTACGCTACTTGCACTTCACTCCGTGTACGCTACTTGCACAACACTCCGTGTACGCTACTTGCACAACACTCCGTGTACGCTACTTGCACTTCACTCCGTGTACGCTACTTGCACATCACTCCGTGTACGCTACTTGCACAACACTCCGTGTACGCTACTTGCACAACACTCCGTGTACGCAACTTGCACAACACTCCGTGTACGTTACTTGCACTTCACTCCGTGTACGCTACTTGCACATCACTCCGTGTACGCTACTTGCACAGCACTCCGTGTATGCTACTTGCACAACACTCCGTGTACGCTACTTGCACAACACTCCGTGTACGCTGCTTGCACTTCACTCCGTGTACGCTACTTGCACAACACTCCGTGTACGCTACTTGCACAACACTGCGTGTACGCTACTTGCACAACACTCCGTGTACGCTACTTGCACAACACTCCGTGTTCGCTAAACTTGCACAACACTCCATGTACGCTACTTGCACAACACTCCGTGTACGCTACTTGCACAACACTCCGTGTACGCTAAACTTGCACAACACTCCGTGTACGCTACTTGCACAACACTCCGTGTACGCTATTTGCACATCACCCCGTGTACGCTACTTGCACAACACTCCGTGTACGCTACTTGCACAACACTCCGTGTACGCTACTTGCACAACACTCCGTGTACGCTACTTGCACTTCACTCCGTGTTCGCTAAACTTGCACAACACTCCGTGTACGCTACTTGCACAACACTCCGTGTACGCTACTTGCACAACACTCCGTGTACGCTACTTGCACAACACTCCGTGTACGCTACTTGCACAACACTGCGTGTACGCTACTTGCAAACCACTCCGTGTACGCTACTTGCACAACACTGCGTGTACGCTACTTGCACAACACTCCGTGTACGCTACTTGCACTTCACTCCGTGTACGCTACTTGCACAACACTCCGTGTACGCCTTGCACAACACTCCGTGTACGCTACTTGCACAACACTCCGTGTACGCTACTTGCACAACACTCCGTGTACGCTTCTCGCACAACACTCCGTGTACAGTATACTTGCACAACACTCCGTGTACGATACTTGCACAACACTCCGTGTACGCTAAACTTGCACAACACTCCGTGTACGCTACTTGCACAACACTCCGTGTACAGTACTTGCACAACACTGCGTATATGCTTTCATACCACATATATATATATTTATATAATAATAATAATAATAATAATAATAATAATAATAATAATAATAATAATAATAATAATAATAATAATAATAATAATATTTGTGATATGTAAAATCTTTTTAAAATGTAATTATCTTTGTAATGTGTAAAATCTTTGTAATGTCATATTTTGTAATGTGTGGTTGCAGCACCTAAGAGGTGAGGATCACCTTTGGTGCTGTAGACTAATAATGTACCTGCCATCTGGTGATGTGATAAATAAAGATAATAATAATAATAATAATAATAATAATAATAATAATAATAATAATAATAATAATAATAATAATAATAATAATAATAATAATAATAATAATAATAATAATAATAATGTCATGTAAAAGTGGATTCTTTATAACTTTTACGGATGTTAATCTCCTTCTCGGTGATTTATGGATAATTGGATTGGGTAACTTAGTTCAACATTTGCCGGCTTCTTTCACAATCTTGGTATGCGCTGAGCTTGCTAACTCAACAGCCCAGCTCGATCATTGCTCCTGGTTATGATGGCTTGTGTATGCATTTTCGTAATTATTAGAGTAGTCATTGAGAGCAATGATCGCGGTAACTTTGCTGACTGCTCAGTTACCACTCTCTGGTCTCGTTGACGAGAGGGGGAGTATTGAGTGATTTGATTGGTCAATTATGACGTATGTGATCGGAGTAGGGCTAGGAGAGGGGTGATGGGAGTATGACGTAGGGGAGTTTACTTAAGGGGTGACACGGGTGTAATTCGGGGCTATCAACGACGATCGTGGACGAGTGAGTGACCTGTGCCAAGGTAGTTCGGTGAGGAAAGGAGGAGGAATCCAGGAGAGGGGACCAGGAGCGACGCGTTGAGGACATCGCCTGACCGTCCGTGGACTATACCGGGGACCGAATCGCCAAACCGACTACCGAGGAGCCAGGGCGAGGAAACTGCGTACCAACCCGCACCGGCACACCGTGACGATAGAGGTAGATCAGTAGATTGAATCTTAACACTGATAGTCCATAGGCAGGTTCGCCACGTCTCAGCCACGATAGGATAAATGTTCTAATCTAATAAATACGTTTCCTCCTGAGTTTGAAACCAGTATCTTATCATTTCAAATTACTGCTGCCCGAACTCTGGTACGTCCTATAAGAGATCCCAGTAGTGTAAGTGAGAACCGACCCGGGAGTTACGCCCCAGTACATCTTCGGGTACGTCGCCGGCAGTCCGTGGGTTCGAGTCCGAGCTATCATCATTGGACTGAGAAGACGGTAGGTTCTCGCTACATGACAAATATGGTGGAGGCAGGCCGGATCCAATTTGCTTTATGACAAATTGTTTTATCACGGGACTTACTTTTGTGACAAATTGTTTTATGATCTAACAAATGGTAGAAGCGCCGTTGCAAAACTTAGTTTTGTTGTATTTGGACTACCCAGGTCAGGCAGTTTTTTCCCCCTAGTTTTTTCTTCTAAATTGCATCTTTTATTTTAATTATTATATCGTGGCTATGAGTCTTTGCAAGTTTGTCTATGTAGGTCAGGAAGTGTTCATTCATCTCTGTGCTGTTTTGCTGTGTGTGCAGTGGCATCGCGTTTCTGTTGACGTCATTAGTTCTTGTGGAGTCATGAATTTTTCCTAGAGAACATGTTACACGGTGCTGTTTAAGAAGTCCATGCTATGTTTTGTGTAATGCATGTGGTGAAGTACTGTCAACTAGGTTTTTATGTGTGGCTTTCAAGTGATAAGAGCTCGGCAGGTCCTGTTGTGATTTGCGGATTTGGTCAACGGTAGGGCGGTGCTGTTTTTGCGATATTCCAAGTCTTAGCTCACAGTGAGGAATGATGGTTGTGTGTGTGTGTGTGTGTGTGTATTGGTGTGTGTATGTGTGAGCGTGTTCTGTCTTTTCGTGGATTGGGCTGTGTCGTGCTTGCGCGATGAGCCTCGTTACAGGTGCAGTGGGCGACGTGATTGGCTTGGCGTAGCATCGTCGCGCTTGCTCTCACTGCGTGGCGGAACAGGCTGGTGTGTTCTTTGAGTGTGTTGCTCGTCTCTCTCTTGGTATGTCGAGTATTGTTCTGTTCTATATAATTTTTTCTTTTCTCTTGTTTTTTTGGGGGAATGTGAGTTGTTTCTTGTATCATTGAGCAAGGCTCTACGCACGTCAGCAGTTTGCTCGCACGAAGAAGGCTATAGTTTATAGCTGGGCAATCACTTTTTTTTTGTATGTGTACCGTGTAGTGTGTATGAATGTATGACAAATACAGTGTTTACATGTATATGTGCGACTGGAGGTCCATTGGAGGTCCATGTGCTCGCCTTTGGATGGCGATGAGGGGGACTATTGGAGGTCCATGTGCTCGCCTTTGGATGGCGATGAGGGGGACTATTAGAGGTCCATGTGCTCGCCTTTGGATGGCGATGAGGGGGACTATTGGAGGTCCATGTGCTCGCCTTTGGATGGCGATGAGGAGGACTGTTGGAGGTCCATGTGCTCGTCTTTGGATGGCGATGAGGGGGACTGTTGGAGGCCCATGTGCTCGCCTTTGGATGGCGATGAGGGGGACTGTTGGAGGTCTATGTGTACGCTTTTGTCGCGCGTGTACATGTAAACATGTGTATATGTGCGTGTTTTGAGTGCATGTTCCCTCTTTGGTTAGTATGGATGTTCTTGTTTTGAGTACGTGTAGTGTTCGGTGACTCAGGTCCCGTAAGGGTTGGTTTTTCGACAGGGGTGTCCATGTTGGTTTATTGTTTAAGCGTTTTAGATTTATATTCTTTTAGGTTTATGGTCTTCTACCTTTTATACTCCCTTTATTGCCTTGCAGTGGTAGTTTAGGGGGGATGTATGATTAGTTTATTGTATTTTTAAGTTTAATTTAGAAGTATTTGTTTAAGGTATTATTTTTATGTTGTTGTTCGGACATCCCTGTAGTTGCATGCGCTCTTCCTATCTTAAGGGGGGGGGGGGTGTTTGTCTCGTGATGTTAGGGGTTTTACGTGGGCCGGGGTCATCGCATTCTACATTAGTCATGTTTCATTACTTTTTCTATGGTGATACTGATTTTGTTTGGCTGTTGCCTTAATGGTTTTAAGTTCCTGTTGAAATCACATGAGCAAATTATGTCATTGTTTCAAGTTGGTTTTTTGGAAATCGATTTACGTAATTCACATTCACGTGTTACGTGGTGAATTCATCAATTTGTTCATGTGTGCCGTGACACGTCACGCGTGATTCTTTGCTGTACGTTGGCGGCTCTCTGAGGAGAGTAGGAGGGAGTGAGGGGAAGGCATAGTTCCACTATTGTGCTGACGACAGTCGTCATGACTCACTACTATCTGGAGTGCTTCTTGAAGCGATCTTGTCTGTCGCTTATTGTAGTAATAGTGTAGTAATGTAGTAACTTAGTAGTTTTATTAGCGTTATTAAATGTATGTAGATACACATGATATACAATGGTGTAGCTGGAGGGGGATGCAAATGCGGGAATACCATTCTGCTGGTGTTTTTTTTGTGTTCCAGTGTACCTTGCATCTCCGCGGTCTGTGTTCGAACCGTCGATCTGTTGGCTTGGGTGGATTGGCTGCCGTCAGCGGGTCGGCGGAAAGACAACTCCGGGCCGAGGAATTGTTCGACTCCGGAGTCCATTGTATTGAGGAGGAACCGTACATTATGTATTGTCTTTATTAACTTTCGTACATTATGTATTGTCTTTATTATCTTTCATGAAATTATGATTATTTTATTTATTGCAGTATGAGTTTTAATTTCTGTTTATCTATGTTTTTTGGTCATTTCATCGTTTGCGGAGCGTGATCTCTAGGCCGTACTGTGAATTTTATTCGGTTTCAGGTGTGTGCACAAGGGTGCTGGAGAGATCATGACTCTTAGTAGCTTCTTTTTAGAATGTATATGGCTGAGGAGTGAGGAATTTGACTATGGGTCCTGGTGAATTTTTCGTATTTTGTAAAGGGGGTGGGTTGTTTGATTTCAAATTATCTGTTATTTTGCTTACGTCATACATCCGATGCCAAATTTGGTTATCACTTTGTTTTCTGGCTTTCCATAAATCACCCTAAGATTCGGGGTCGAATCTTATCCGGGAGGGGCGGATGTCATGTAAAAGTGGGTACTTTATAACTTTTACAAGTGTAATCTTCTTCTTGGTGATTTATGGATATCTTGATTGTGTCGGTTTGTCATTTACAGTTTTCTTTCACAATTAAGGTATGCGCTGTGCTGGCTATTTCGTCAGCCCAGATCGTTGGTAATTTCAATAATAATTGTTGCAGTATTGAGGGCAATGATTGCGGCAACTTCGCTGACTACTCGGTTTAGGAGGGCGCTGGTTCGGTGATGACGTCAGTAGAGCCTGGCCCCACTCATTCGTGATTGTTATGGGAGGGGGTCGAACCGAGTAGTCTGATTGGTAATTTATGACTGAGTACAGCCAGCGTAGGGCAGAGAGGGGGTGACTGGGGTATAACGTAGGAAAGTCTAGGTGCGAGGGAGCACGTGTGTAATTCGGGGCATTCAATCATGGAACGGAAGAGAAGGTAGACCTGTGCCAAGGTGGAACGGTGGAAAGAACGACGAAAGACCCAGAGGGAAGGACATGGAGGCCGATCGTGGACCTGGACGACGGAGCCAAACCACAACACGGGATCGGAGTCAGCCACCGGGAAGCCAAGGTATAGGGGTTACTACAGCTACCCTCCAGATAGGAAAGTTAAGTCCATCAGACCTGGAATGCCCATAGACAGATTCGCCATAACTCAGCCACGTAGGATCAATGTGTATTCTAATAAATTGCGGTTCCTCTACTGTTTGAACCAAAGTCTTGTCAATCTAAGACCTAAGCTGCCTGAATTGGTATGTCCCGATCCCTATGATGCGCTCTCCCTAACTATAGGGGGGGGGGTGTTTGTCTCTTGGTGGATGGAAATTTACGGGGGTCGGCGTCGTCGGATACTGCGTCTGCACTCGCGCTGGTGTGCTTTGCGTGATCTCAGTATATCTGTGAGAATGTTGTCGTTGCATTTTCATTTTGCTGATATAGGCGAGGGGTTTTCGCTTGCAACGGTGGGAACACGGTGTAGACTCAGTCGTTCTACTACTTTCAATGGAGAACTTTGTGACTTGCGAGTGGGTAGCTTGGGTGGAGGATTGGCGTCGGGCGGCGTGGGTAGAAGGGTTCGGCCGGGTGGGCTGCCCCCTCTTGCCACAGTCTTGCCGGTTGTTTTGGTGGTTAAAGTGCATGGGGGCCCTACTGGTCGTGGAGGGCCTGATTGGGGTTAGGCTGCGCCGGGGCTCGGCGCCGACATCGGAGGAGTGCCGGTGGGCCGGCCGATACCGGTCTTGGGCGGCCCGCTACCGTCTCCGATGGGGGTATCATCCGGAGGATGATCTGCCGGCAGGCGGGTCGGCCGCGCACGCCGTAATTCCGGCGTATTTTTATGACCATTATAGGGGATAAGGGGATCTTAAAGGGGGGGGGGGGGGGGGGGTAATATTCTTGAGAGTTGGTGTTTTTTTTTATTATGTGTATTATTTTTCTAAATTGGATGTTAATTTCGGACTTAACTTTTATGGCGTGTAATTGTTGAGTTTTGGGGGTGGTTTGAGTGTGTGGGGGCGAATACTTTCTGCTCGGTAAGCATTACGTTTTTGTCCCCAAAGGTTTGATTCTTGTCGCCCGTATCATCATGGGGCTTCGTTCCGTCGTCATCGGCGTCCTTCTGTGGTGGTTGTTCCCGCTTCCGGTCCGGTCCATCACGGCGGGCGGTGCGTCTCAGCCTTCCTTTCTGCTGGCACCGGGCGTCACGGTGATCTCCGGGGTTCGTTGGAAGGAGGTTGGGGATGCTGTGGTCTACGAGGGTTCGGTGCCCTTGCTGTACTCCGGGGTTTGGCCGTCTTCGCCTCCGTCTTCATTTGATGTGGAGGGGGTTGTAGACTCGGCCTGTCCGAGGGGGACCGATACCGACGGCTGCGATGTCCTTCGCCTGTTCCAGGATATGGAAGGTATGTTGGGAGTTCAGATGGCGGTCCTTGAGGCTAGCAGTACGGGTGATTCTACTGTCCCGGGAGTCCCTACGGGGAACCGGTCTGGTAGGGCACTTGCGTTTCTGGGCGACATGTTCAAGTGGTGTTGTGCTCTGGCCACCCGTAAGGATACCAAGTCCCTGTTTAAATCCGAGGTCGAGCTCCGTCAGTACTCTGAGAATCTGGATCGCGCGGTCCATGAGGATCATGAGGAGTTACGGAACGTGTCTCGTGCCTTACGAGCGTATGACAGGGATTTGGAGGCCGTCTTGCAGATGGGGGCCCAAGTTCAGCACAATCTCTCTCTTGTCTTCTCTCAATTTGAGAATGCCACGGAGGTGGAACTTAATTATCAGGAACGTTTGTTACACTCTACTCTTCTATTGCTATTGCACACGGTTGCGAATCAGGTTCGTACTCTGGAACAGCTCTTTCGTTCGCGGATAGCGGAGTCTTGTCAGCTCGGGCGGATTCCGGCTATTTTGGTTCCACGGTCCGTTTTGTTACGGGACCTCCAGGGGTTGGCTGGCGCTCTGTTGCGAGACGGGAAGGAGCTGTCGTTGCCTCTGGGTCACCTCGATGCGTATTATTCGCTGGATGTTGCAACCTGTGTTATAGGGGAGGGTGGAGTGTTGCTGACTGTTCGAGTTCCCGTCCGGGGTGTGGGTAGTGCTTGGCGATTGTTTGAGGCGGAGCTGGTTCCTTTTGCGTGGCAAGGTCAATCCTGCGTCTTACGGGCTTCTCCGGCTGTCGTCGCGGTGTCAGGCTCTGAGATTACGGCGGTGGTCGGGGGCTCTCTTCGGCATTGTCAGCCTCACGTGAATTCCCTGTGTTTGCTTCCTCGGCTCGTTGTCGGGAGTGGTAATCGCCGGTTGAGATCTTGTTTGCAGGTCTTGTTTGCGGGAGGTACGCCGGGGGAGGTTGTGAAGGTTTGCTCCTTCCAGTGCTCCCCAGGCGAGGGGGTTCTGGTTACTCAGCTCGGTCCTGAACGTTTCGCACTTACCCATGCCCAGGGTGTTCTTAAGTTTGTCTGCTCCATCCGGAGGTCGGTTAATATTCAGATTCCGCTGGTCGCGAGTGTGGGTAGTTTGGAGGTGTCCTTGCCTTGCGATTGTCGATTGGTCTTGAACGGGGAGGTCTTGATCCGTGATTTGTATCCGTGTGATGCCAAAGGGCTTACGACACCGGGTCTCGTCCATATTCTGCCTAGTGGATGGAGTAAGTCCAATCTTTCGGATGGGTCTCGGGTGTCTTTCCATGGGCGTTCGCGGTTTGACAATCTCTCTTTCGTTCTTGATGAGTCGTGGTCTACCAGGGTGCCTCATCTCAACATCTCTGTTCCGGCTCCTTTGGGGGTCCTCGCGCCGGCGGCGAATCACACTTTCGGGTGGGGGAAGGCGGACATTGTTGGACTTCATGGAACGGTCCTGGGCGTGCTTAATTGGGTTGTGATTGTTGTGGTCGGCGTCATTGTTTTGCGCAATCCCTACCTCTTGGGGATTTGTAGTCCCCGTCCTGTTCAGGCGTTTTCGATGGGCACTATGGAGGTGGAATGCATTGAAATTATGTCGATCATTCTGGTGTTCACTCTTTTCGTGCTGATCGTTTGTGGAGGGGTTCGCGCATGTTGTTATTGTCGTCGACGGCGGGTTAGTAAACCATCACAGGTGGTAGTTACGTCTCCGCGTAGTTCGGTAGACGAGCTTCCCCCGTTGCCGCTGGGTGAAGACGTTTCCGTTTCGGTGGACCCCGACCTAGGTGCTCCCTTGCCGGTGTCTACGTGTGGGGGAGGGGAGGAACGTCCGGCTGAGATGGCTGCCACCGTTGGTGACTCCTCTCTCTCTTCGGAGGGGGGGTTACTTTCGGAAGGAGGGGTTGGTCTCGATGTTGAGCCGGCCTCGAAGACGCGGCTGGGTCCAGTCGTTCCCTTTTGGAGTCCTGCATGGGGGGGTGAGGCAGTTTATCTGGCCCCTAAACCGTGCAAGGTAGTCTATACCAATGAGTGGTTGTAGTCGGAGGGGGGGGGATTGGTTGTCGGCACGAGAGTGTTGTCTTGGTTTAGTGTGGCAATGTAATGCTTGTAAGGTTTTTTTTTTGCATATTTAAAAGTGTGTAATTATGTATGATGTACCGTGGTGGCTGGAGGGGGATGCAGGTGCGGGAGTGCCATACTGCTGGTAGTTTTTTTGTGTGTTCCAGTGGACCTTGCATCTCCGCTCTGGTTGGGAACCGTCGATCTGTTGGCATGGGTGGATCAAGGCTACCGTCAGCGGGTCAACGGGAAGGCAACCCCGGACCGAGGAATTGTTCGACTCCGGGGTCCATTGTATTGTGGAGGAACCGTACATCATGTATATTTCTTTATTATTTTTCATTATTAATCTATTTCTTTGTTTTGGAGGGTATCTCCTTCTTTAAGTTTATATTCACTTCATCGTTTGCGGAGCATGATCTCTAGGCCGTGTTGTGTGTGTTATTCGATTTTCAAGCGTACGCTAGGGTGCTGGAGAGATCATGACTCTACGTAGCTTCATTTTAGAATGTATATGGCTGAGAGGTGAGGAATTTGACTATGGGTCCTGGTGAATTTTTCTTTTTTTTAAGGGGTTTGGTTGTTTAATTTCAGTTTATCTATAGTTTTGCTTACGTCATACGTCCGATGCCAAATTTGGTTATCACTTTGTTTTCTGGCTTTCCATAAATCACCCCTCGATTCGGGGTCGAATCTTACCGGGGGGGGGGCGGATGTCATGTAAAAGTGGATTCTTTATAACTTTTACGGATGTTAATCTCCTTCTCGGTGATTTATGGATAATTGGATTGGGTAACTTAGTTCAACATTTGCCGGCTTCTTTCACAATCTTGGTATGCGCTGAGCTTGCTAACTCAACAGCCCAGCTCGATCATTGCTCCTGGTTATGATGGCTTGTGTATGCATTTTCGTAATTATTAGAGTAGTCATTGAGAGCAATGATCGCGGTAACTTTGCTGACTGCTCAGTTACCACTCTCTGGTCTCGTTGACGAGAGGGGGAGTATTGAGTGATTTGATTGGTCAATTATGACGTATGTGATCGGAGTAGGGCTAGGAGAGGGGTGATGGGAGTATGACGTAGGGGAGTTTACTTAAGGGGTGACACGGGTGTAATTCGGGGCTATCAACGACGATCGTGGACGAGTGAGTGACCTGTGCCAAGGTAGTTCGGTGAGGAAAGGAGGAGGAATCCAGGAGAGGGGACCAGGAGCGACGCGTTGAGGACATCGCCTGACCGTCCGTGGACTATACCGGGGACCGAATCGCCAAACCGACTACCGAGGAGCCAGGGCGAGGAAACTGCGTACCAACCCGCACCGGCACACCGTGACGATAGAGGTAGATCAGTAGATTGAATCTTAACACTGATAGTCCATAGGCAGGTTCGCCACGTCTCAGCCACGATAGGATAAATGTTCTAATCTAATAAATACGTTTCCTCCTGAGTTTGAAACCAGTATCTTATCATTTCAAATTACTGCTGCCCGAACTCTGGTACGTCCTATAAGAGATCCCAGTAGTGTAAGTGAGAACCGACCCGGGAGTTACGCCCCAGTACATCTTCGGGTACGTCGCCGGCAGTCCGTGGGTTCGAGTCCGAGCTATCATCATTGGACTGAGAAGACGGTAGGTTCTCGCTACATGACAATAATAATAATAATAATAATGATAATAATATTAACTATAATAATTAATAATAATAATAATAATAATAATAATAATAATAATAATAATAATAATAATAATAATAATAATAATAATAATAATAATATATCATATATAATAATATATATATAGGTGTGTGGCTAATCAATCATGGCCAGTTACAATTTTTTGCATTTTATAAGATATTGATCTTACGTTTTGATTGCATGTTAACACCGGCTTCGACCAAGATTGATGACTGTTTACACTAGTAACATGTGATTAGTGAAGTTTAATAAGATAGACACATAAGTTCTTGACATTACGTCCGTATTGTCCGTATAAC